>JBBMJM010160536.1:0-10072 GCA_037832705.1 Centriscus cristatus | reverse complement strand
CAAGGGGCGGTCAAGGCTCTCCGGCATTGCTTTTCCTGAGGCCTCGTGTGCCCAATCAATCATCAAATCAATCGATACATCATCAGAGTGGAGAATAACAAGATATTTATTACATGTGTCTCACGCACTCACGAGTCAAACAGCATCATCATGACATGTGCTCCCAGATGCTGAAATGTCTGACTGGGATTAATACAGATGTGTAATCTCCACTGATCCTCAGTTGCAGCTGTCCACCGACCACTAAAAAAAAAACAGTGCATGTTCTATACACACACTACACATTAAGCACTGTGGATTTACATCCAAGCATAACATCAGCAATCATAGACAAGAGTATTTTTTTGTGTTTAGTATAATCGATTCATTTCAGCTCAGCACTGATAACTGAAATCCCATCATGAAGGATTTGGTTCTTGAAGGTCTACGGCCGCTTTTTAGTTTTGACCAGTCCTTTTTCCACCAGGCTGCGGTAGAACTCCTGGATGTACGTGTACACACACTTCCAGTCAGGCTCCTCCATCCGCACCAAGTCTTCGGGATCCAGCAGAGGGGGGCAGCCTACCAGCCGTCTGTGGACAGAGAGTGGAGAACAGCCATGGCCATGTCACAGCCATAGTCCTCTTCACGAGACGCCTTTCCTCACACAAGGAACCGGGAACTCACTCTGCAGTGCTGAAAGCCAGCTGGAAGTTGTCCATGGGCCTGTTGGGGTTGAGGATGGAGTACTCAAAGGCATCAGGAAAGAAGCGGTGCACCAGCGCGCAGAAGGCTATGCCATCTTTCCAACTTGAGGAGAAGTTTTGGATGTTGACCCCCTGTTTCATACCGGTGGGGTGAAATTGACATAAGAGGCTATGTTAAGCTCCTCAGAGCAATATTTCACAGACAAAGACTCGTCGGAGCGTATTTACCTCATATGGTTCTGTCTTGGCCCTGCACCAGTCCAAAAGCATTTGTTTGACATTTTTAGCGTTGGGCGCTGTCTGGGCCGTCTGGGTCGGGGCTGCAGCAGGACTGAGCAAAGGAGACGAAGATAACAGAGTTTCCCTCGTCTCACAAGTCTGCAATTATAGAGCTCAGAACTTAATTTCCTCCTGGTGATGGCGGAGAAAAGCTGCATCACCTCAGCGACAAATCTCCTTTTAATAGGAGTTTGAAAACAACCCGTTTAAAAGAAGTCAAGGACATTCCTGGGATTTTTATTTTAAATGTAGAACCTCACAGTACTGTAAATGTTATATATGTGTGTATATAAGTTTGGCACGTAACTTGTTATGTTGTTACAACAATTTGTTAGACACGTCATTATGTGTGGAATTGTCGTGAATCTCTCGTGACACTCTCACGTTGATGCGTTTGCGACAAAAAAAGCAAAAAAAAAACCCCACAATTTGTCTGTCAAAGGGAATGAATGAAGTTCCATAGAGTTTCCCCAGCCCTCCATCTCGGCCATAGTTACACCTAGAAATGTGATTTAAACACTAAAACGCAGTGTCTGTTAACGTGTACCCACATAAACTACACATCGACACACACAGACAATCATCACCATACCAACAGTGGGTGGTTTGTCAACCTGCGGCCCGTGGACCACGACGGGTCCAGCAGCAGACCCACATTCAAACGAGGGATGCTCTAGTTTTATTTCACAGTCAGTGTTTAAATCTCTGTGTTTTCCTGTTTTGTTTATATTCTCATTCTATGTTCAGTGTCTGGCACCTTATACCAAAGACACATTCTTGTATACTCGTACCTGGCAGTTGAAAAGCTTGTGTGTGAAATGTGACTCACCCGCCTGCTGTCCTGTTGATGGGATTGGAGGCTGATGGACGTGCCTGGTTTGTTTGCTCTAACAAAATGCAGAGAAACTCATCAAAGAACCAAATGACAAGAGTCTCAAAGAGCATCTTTGGAAATCGGACTCACTGTGTGCTGATGGATTCACTGACGCTGTTGTTCCTCCTTTGCTTAGACACTGTTGTCTCAAGTCCTGCTTCCTGGACCCTCGCTCCAGCTCCCGCTTCTCTGAGGAGAGACAAGTAAAAGCATTTAAGAAAGAACCCGATTCTCTCCGGATCTCTACAGGCAGCTGCTTACCTCTCTTCTTCTTGAGCAGGTCCCTCAACGCAGCACGAATCAGTCGTCTCTGCTCAAATTCTGCTGTGCTGTCGAGCTGAAAGATAAACCACAGGTTCAAAATAAAAACATAACGCACCTGTAAGTGAGTCAGTTCACTTCTCATCCTAAAACTGTACTAGTGTGATACAGGATAATCTCTTATAAACTCCCCATCTTGTTCAGAAGCTCCTCATCCTCAATAGCAGCAAGTTCTTCACTGGTCAGAGAGCCAGAGGGACTGACGGATGCCACGGGTCCTCCATCAGGCTTTGACTCCATGTTAGCGGAGTGAATTCTGTCGAGGAAAACGGTGACGAAAGACAGAAAACAGAGTACACGTGAAGACGAAAACACAGCCTGAAATCACAGTACTTGTAATGTACACTAACAGTCAAAAGATTGGGATTTGTTTCATTAGCTGTTATATAAAACTCCATCTTAAAGCAGTTTATGTTTATTATTTTGAGTTGGATATAGGTAGAATGTTGCTTATTTAAAAAATATATATATATTTTTTTGGTCTACTTTAATACTTAGGCCAGATTGGACTTGGAATTGTATGTATAGTGTATATTGTGCTCCATGTACTGCTCCAGCACCTTGATTTCCCTATTGTGGGATTACTAAAGTACATTCCAGTCAAATTCCAATCTTTCCATCTCGGTGTGTGAGAGAGCTGAAAGGTAACAGGAGCAGAAACAACTCGAATCACATGTAAATGCAGTGAATTGAATCCAAACTTTACTTTTCCTGTATAGAGTAAAAATGTCTGAATTTTTCACACAGACACTGTGTGTTGTTTATACACTAGTGCGGGGCCTCCGAGCCTAAAGGCCCATCTGTGAAGTAAAAGGAAAAGGAACCCGCCAGCCGTGGAGAAATAAGACGTGTTTGACTTATCGAAGTGCCTCTCGTTGTAGCTCAGCAGCTGGCTGAGGGCAGAAACAAGTACAAATATAGTCATGTATCCAAAGCATCACTGAAAGAATCTGATAACAGAGTAAAACTATGTGTTCAAGCACAAATGAAATGCAGTTTAAGGAATAAAGCCCTTGATAACACGAGGTGGGAGGAAGAAATGAGCGTCTGGAGCAGGCGTAACGTATCACTCACACAGGCGTTGAGCTTCTGGGGCCGTTCAGGGCTGCCGTCTTCTAAATCCTGAGAAAAGCTGCGAGTGCCCTGACATCACACCCCACAGCACTTCTTATGGGTGTAGGTTTGGGAGAACGAGTGGAGGATGCTTACATGAACATCCCAAGATGGGCAAAGAAGGAGGAGGAAGAAACAAAACGGGGCCCCATCCATCTCCGTCCTCGTCAGAAGGGTACCACCTCGTCGTCTCGGTGGGGTCGCGTTGAACAGGATGTCTTCTCAACACATATCTGACATGTTTACATGTCATTTAGGGAGAGCTGCTGGCTCGTCACTTGGGTGGAAAACAAAGTGTTAACAAAGACAAGGAACACTGAACTTTGCCTTATCCAGGCAAAAGGCTGAGCAGAAGCCCCGTGGACAGGAGCATGAGAGCTTGTCCATGTGGGGACATGCACATGTAAACACACATCTGGAAGAAGACATCAGAGTAAAATTCTATTTCAGATGCATTTGTAAGTATTTAAAAGTTAATGAGTCAAACGGCAGATAAATTGCTCCACTTAGTGGTGAAAACTGGTCAATGCTTGAAACACGAGTAGCTCTTTTCACCATCTGACCTTACTTGTTTACTTCATATTCATGAATATAAAGTTAAGATATTAGAGTTGTTTGATTCAATGAAGAGGACAAACAAGTCGGTCTTTATATACCAATCCATTTATTTTGAGTCCAGCAAGTATTGAGTGGGACTGCATGAACTTCCCAGGTATTTTTGCCTGCAAACAGCAGCACCAACAGCTGCTGCCGGAACTGAAAATATGCAAACACTGACAAAGTAATGGCAAACAATCAACTCACTCATCTAAAATATTGTCAACATAAGGCATGAGGCAAACGTTTCATTCTGGAACAAGACGAGTCTTAAACCAGCTATATATGACTATAAAATACATAAATATCATAAAATAACTATTTACATCCAATTAGCTTTGCAAACAATCAAAATCAAGATGTACCGTAGGTCCGAAGGCAGCATCTTCGTACCTTGTATGTGCAACATTTGCTTCGCCCTCATGCTTCTAAACTAATCTGCATGTGCGTATGAGAACGATCAGCCAAACGTAATAATAATAATAAAAACAAAACGGCGGACGGACACCAGTCTATTGAAATATGTTGACATCTGTGACTCGACTTCCGTTTCCTAGAAAATATACATGCTGCAGTTTGTGGTTGATGGAAAGCTGCTGGACCTCAGGCCGCTCATGAATCATGATCACAAGGGCTCGATAAGCCCCGTTTGAACAGTTGAGGTATTTAATAAAGTAAAACAGGTGAAAAGAAACCATGTACATGAACTTTAACCCTGTAGTCAATTTCAGATAAAACCAACAACATGGAAACATTCAAACTGGGCAATAGCAGTTCTATTTTTATATAAATATAAATATATATATATATTCATATTATTATTGATGGCACCATATCAAATTAAATTCTAACAGAATGTGGCAACTATTAAACAAACGTATGGCTTCTTTTTTTCTTCTTGTTGGAACTCAAACTGCATGAGATGCCATGTCCGGCCTGCAACATGACCGTTTTAACATAAAATACTAAATAAAAAAAGGCATTTTCAAAAAAACAAAGATGTGGCCATACATACAGAGGTGAGTCTCTGATGACTGGGTTTCTAGCGGTTTTGAGGAGCAGCAGCGCCCCCTGTCTTCTCTAAGAAGCGGTGCAGGGGCGGTCCAGCTGTCTGACGTTACATTTTCCTCCACATAATTTGGAAAGGGCCTTAAATCATATTCTGTCATGAGATCAAGTCATCAGCTATTTCCTACACTGAGCGAGCAGAGGTCCATTTTTGATGTGCTAGTGAAACTTCTTTAAAAATTTCTGAGTCACCAGAAAGGCGAAGAAAACTGGTGATGTCAGGATTATATGATGCACCGCTCAAGGACGGCTTCTTCCTCCTGTCCTCAACTGGAAGGCAGCTCGAGATGAGCGACACTCCTTAGAGGCCTCATGAACCTAATTATGGTGGTATGCTGCAGTGAGCGTCGTGTTGAGAGAAAAAAAAAAAGAAGAAGAAGAAGAAGAGGAAGAAGTAATTGGACAAATTCTGCAGAGACCGTTTTTCCGAGCCGGTACGGGAACTAAATCTAGGTCTGAGTTCAGAGGAAGAGAACGAACTGTGACCTCTCATTAAATGTGCTTCAGTAGAGGAACAGAGGCAGAGAAAAGTCCGCCAGTAGACCAACCGACATCCTTATTCAACAAAAAGCTGCCATAAAACCCAGTCCGACACCAACGCAGAGCCGGGTGAATGTCAGGTAACAGTACGATTTGTGCCTGCAGTGGCTGGACAAGATGGACATTTCCACGAGGAGAATGTTCACAGTGGCGTAGTGACAGTGTGAATACTCGTCATTTTCTAAAGTGTGCTCATGCATGTACACGTCAGTTAGCGGCAACGTGACAAACAGGAGAGAATTTAACCGTCACCGTGTTAAACAAAGGCAACCGCTTTCTGCTGACTCCAGCTCAGTGTGAAGAGGAGAAATAAAATGGCACAGTGCTGAAGTTTTTAAAAAAAACTAACATTTTCAAGCTCTAGCACATCATCGCCAATGATGATGACCTTATAAGGTCAGCTGGACTACTTGAAAACCATCATTTCTCCTCTCTTGTATCAGTCGGTTTTGTCCTTCTCGTCTGTTCTCTGCTGATGACACGACGGTTCCGATGCACTACCTTTGCCCGTGTCCTCTCCGTGTGCACACTCAAACTCCACCAACCCACCCCCTTTAGCTTTGGCCCTGCGGGCGTCCAGGTAGCTGACGATAAACTCAGAGTTCTGATAAATGAGCATTCCCGATAACGTCAGTGCAGCACCGGCGCAGCTGAGGGCGGACAGCTCGCTGCCGAACAGCAGCTGGGACAGCAGCAGGTTTCCCACCACGCTCAGGTTGCCCAGGATATGCAGAGTGACGGCAGAAGTGAGCGTGATCACGCAGAAGCTCGCCAGATTGTACATGACCGAGCCCAGGCAGCTGAGCAAGATGAAGACCCACAGTTGGCGGTCGTAGTGGAGCGGAGACTCCAGCATGGCCCAGTTCTCCAAGGCCAGAGCTGCCACGGCCAAGATGCAGAAACTAGGAATGGACATCATGTAGAGCAGGAAGACAGAGTTGATTTTCTCCTCCTGAAGTAAAATGCCTGAGTAAAAAACACACACACACAGGTTAGAAACATTACTCTGAATAACGGAATACAAGACATTTGATTGGATTTCTGTCAGTTTACGTCAAGAAAGAATAGAAAACTGCTTTTTTCCTGATTTCAGCGTCAACAAACTCAGTAAACCTGTCAGAGAACTCACAGGATCAACGACAAACCAGAGGATGAAAATAGCTCTCGACATTTGAGACATCAACATCCAGCTCGTCTGGCACCTGGGGATGAACCTAATGTTTGGGATGAAAGGGTTACGACTAAACATTACACGTATGTATCTGCTGGATTCGAGGTTTCATTGAAAACCCTGAGTTTCTTCATCCTGAAATAAGAACATTTTCTAAATCTTTAAAAATTTCACATACTTGATTTCTGTAATCGGTAAAAAAAAAGTAATAATAATAATAATACAAAAAATTAAAGGTAAAGAAATTGTAAGAAAATTTGCCGTTTTCCTCATTTCAAGATGAATAAACTGGGTTTCTACTTAACCAGCTTAGTGAAATGGGCCCCTGAGAGACAGGAACATTTACTTAGTGTATTTAACAAATCTGCTCCGAACACATCTGTACCAATGGTGACGGAGCAGCTTTACACAGCAGCTACTCATGTTTAAACCGATGATAATCAGCTCACAAGCCGGCCTCTGTAAATGTTACGTGTACAAAGTATGTGGCAGTGCAGCGAGTGTCTGCCTGACAACCAACTGCTCCGAAACACGTTCTGTTCTCTGACGGTTTCAATGCAACAGAAGTTAAGACGTTAGAGGCTCGAATCCATCGTGGACAATTGCTGCAGACAACTGTCCAGAAGCAGAACTTTGGATAAAGACGTAGCCTGGATGAACCGCCAATCAGCCGCACATGACGGCTATTTAAGGAAGGAATCTGTCGTCCTTCCAGGATGTGTCGGCCTGAACTCGGACACACATTCATTTCCTGAGAACAAGATGTTCGGCAGTTTGTTGTCTGTCCTCTGAAATCTGGCGGAATAAGAGGGCAAGTATGACCAACGGCCGCTGTTCCTCTGCTGAACTTTCTCTTTCTCTAAGACTTATGACAGTGATCATGTGATCTTATTAGTCTCGCCATTCCAGCCAAGGGGATTCCAGCAGACATGTAGAAGTACCTCTACCCGTTTTGATGTGGATGGATGAACAGCATTCTTCTGACAAACAAAAATGCAATGAAAACAAAAACTTTAAGAAACAGAAGCCTCTGCTGGAATAAGTGATAATTACAGGAGACTTAATTTTTAATTCGGTCTTCTATGTCTCTATGAACCTCCTCCTTTGTCTATTGACCTTTGCTGTAAAATCTGTGGTGAGAAACCAGAGGCTCAGGCGCACAGGGCGGGAATGAAAAATAAGTATGGAGTACTGATAAGTCAATGCACCATAGAAGTGAATTTGATGCCGTTTCATTTTTAAAACCAGTATCATTGCATCGCTTTGCTTTAGAGTCCTCGTCATCCGACTGACTCCCCAGACAACCACGACAGGGAGAGTTCTATTCCACAAGGGTTCAAACTTTTAAGTTTTAAAAAGTTTTTTAAGACATCACGATATGCATATTATAACCCCAAAAACAGCTGGAATACTTTACCCTGCTGCCTAAGAAACATGAAAATATGCCAGAGCGAGGGTGGAACTTGACTGAGTCACGAACCACTGAATCATTACAAAGTTCCAAGACGAGATGGAAAAACTAAATCAGATTTTCACCAGAGTAGAAACTCACTTCTTCACTAGATGCAACAGAAACAAGTGTGAGGTGATAAAAAGCTGTAGTACTTACTTTGTTGAATGGACTTGACCCCCCTCAACATGGTGGCGGCAAACACAAACAAACATCCCGTCTGATCGTACTGGACCTCTCCCATGATGCTGAAGGAGGCGCCCAGGCATATGGGCATCATGGCGGTGTACTTTAGGATGTGATGCTGCTTGCCCATGATCAGAGTGGAGATGGCCAGAGTGAAAAGTGGAGTGGTGGTGTATATCATTTGCGCAAACGATAACTGGACATAGTTCAGACCCATATTCCCGAAGGCGATACTGGCACAAAACGTCAGACTCAGCAGGAACACTTTACATTTGGCGCTGGGGGTCAGGTCCTGCTCCTCAGCACCTCTGTGCCGGATCACTTGCAGTTTGATCAGCCCATAATCCACCACTATGGCTGTCAGCATGTGCAGCGCTGACAACAGCAGAGGGTACCTGAAGTTGTAAACAGCAAATATCCATTTGTTGAGGCTGGAGATGGTGGTGCCTGTCACCAGCCAAACGATGACTGCAGACAGCAGATGGAGCATCTCTGCGGGGGGCCTCCTCCTGCGTCCTTGCAGAGCAGCCTCACATTTTGAGAAGCCATCGGTGTTGATCATGTTCGTATCATTGTTCTCTCTGTAAGGAAAACACATGTTAAAATCCCCCTTATCCACACGTAATCAGGCCCAAACACGCTCTAGTCAGGCTGTAAACTGTTAAAAAATGTATATCTCCTGCGACACAGCTGTTTTCTTCTCCACTGCGGTGTTTGTCTCTCTTGTCAAGAGCACCAACGTTGGTCAGCACCGCCTATAAACACGTGTTTCTATTTTGCATTACAGCCCGGTTGCGTAACGTACCGTGCTTTTGCCTCAATGACATTCCCGACATACCCCGTCATGAGCCCCGGAGGAGACGGCGGAGCAGTGGAGCCGCTCAGGGCGGGTCGAAAGAAAACCGTCCGCGCCTTCTCCGTCCACGGCGGCTGAGGCGATTGGTTCGTGTCCTGCGGTGGCAATCTAATGTGATGTACCGAGAAACAACAGGACGCGGTCCTGCCTCTGAACGTCATGCAATAGAAGTAAATATTTACGGTTTTCCTCACTCGTCTTCATTGCACGTGAGGAGGGTTTTCTCTGACACAAACCAGCTCGCGGCGCATCGCGTACAAAGTAATTTATCGGGAAACAGGTTTGAATTAACCTTACATCGAGTCGAGACAGTTTAACATAATAAAAAGAAATGACAACTGTGTTTGACCATAACAGAAATGACGTGTGAGGCAGCTGTGCTGGGGAGCTGGCCGGTCTCTTCACACCAGGCAGCTGAACGTCTTTCTGACGTTTGTTGACGTGCTAACACTCGCTAGCAAACCTCGCTGGAGCTATAAAAAGACGCGGATTGTTAGCTAACGTATGGTTGTTTAGCTACGGAACGGCCCGGACTGCTGGTTTAAGACAGTGGACAGACAGCCCCGGCTTCTCCCAAAACGAGCGTTCAGTTTTACCTTGTCCAAGGGCGAGTGTCTTGACAGCCGGGGACAATTTGGCAGCATCCCCAAACCTGTGACCGACCGCTGTTAGCTAGTCAGGCGGATGCACTCTGATGTCATTGGATGGATCATTTAAAGGGCAACGACAACAATTTTACCGCGTTACCTCCACAGATCATCATCATCATCATCATCATCATTATTATTATTATTATATTTTTCAAGCAGATTTAAAAACCAAGTCAGCAAATGAAACACCCATGTCCTTTCTACTCAGATCAAACGAGTCCCCCTTTGAAAGTCCATTGTGTCTTGGGACATCATCACATAAAACATGGTGGCAGATTTTA
>JBBMJM010160527.1:0-10073 GCA_037832705.1 Centriscus cristatus | reverse complement strand
TGTGCAAACAGAGTTTAGAGTCCGACAACATGATCATCAAAGTACACACACACACACACACACACACACACACACACCAAGATGCAGCCGCAAGCTGTTGTAGACTTTAATCAACCTCAAATGAGTCTCATCAAGACAATGGCGAGGCTGATACTGATAGGTACGCCTTTGTATCCGTGTGCGAGGCAGCGGGCTGTCTATTAACTCCAGTGTACACTCTTTCACGTCACTGCCGTCACGTGCACAGAAACTCCTCTGGCTGCCTTCGGGTGATACAAGCACAAACCTGACCAAAGCGACAACCAACTATCTAGACCTGACCCCAACCACAGCATTCACACGATTACAGGTGTCGAATTTAAACCGAACCACTCACGCCCGCTTTACTCGACTCAAAATACAAATGAAAACCTAATTGCTGCAAATAGACCTGAAATCTGGTGTTTGTTGGACGGAGGCGGGGTCCGCAGTCCAACGACACATTTCATTCCTGTGAGATGTAAGATACAGGTTGTTCTCAGGAAGACTGGCAGTGTCTGTAATCAGTCAGGTCATCGCGTGTCAGCGGGGGACAGCCGTGACCGAACATGCTGGCTAACGGGGACCTCCGCAACCACCACACGTGCTCATCAATGAGAGGTGTTGTTTTAATTAGTTGGAGCCTCCTGGATGTTTATTCAATTTTCAAGCTCCTTAGAGTCATTAGGAAGTGGTTAAATAATGCATCAGGTGCACAAAGAGGGAAAGAGGAGAAGGCTTTTGTGCTCCCACTCGAGGGGATTTGCAAGTATCTCTGAAAGATTTAAGAACTTGTTCTGAACGTTTGCAGTGAATTTGTAGGAACCTGATGATTCCAGCACAATTGGCTAATCTAGTGTAAAAATGTTCCGTTTCCTGCGGCGGCTTGTGGTTTAAAAGCCTCACAGGCCACAGACTGGTTACAATAATGTGTGTGTGTGTGTGTGTGTGTTTGGGTTTATTTTCAGATCCATCGCAATTGATTCATTCCAGATGTGCTCCCAGTGTGTATGTTTCTATAAATGTGACAATCAAAATTCAGCGTTCCAGCCTAAGAGACACTTCAAACTCGTGCGTGAGGAGCGTCTGTCTTGACAGGGGACAGGTCCCTTTTCACGTTCTCGTTTGACTTGTCAAAGCAGCGAAATCCAAAGGTGGAATCAGTAACAATACTGCAGGCAGATGCAGGGCTCCAGTATTGTGCAGGCTCTATTACTGTCATGGTGTCCGGGGATAATTAATGGAAGTTAGTGTTTCCACCTGTGCTGTTCTTGCTATAAAAATGTCTCGCATGCAATAAGTCAGCCAGTTCTTGAAACTTAGTTTGAAGTAGTTTGGTACGAGCAAGTGATCCACAAAACATGTCTATTAACGGTGTGCTGTGTTTCATTGCGGGTCTGCCATATTCTTCCAGGCTAACATCATCGCAGCCATATAGCGGATGTGATGTCTCACCAGGCTGCACAAATCAGCCTTTTACTTCTCTCTGCATGACTGAAGCTGTTTAAAAAAAGTTTACTGTCGGTAGTACTTTGCCTCTGCATGAGCAAACACATGGTTGTAATCTCACGTTGCCATATTTGTTAATTAATACTCTGCTGGTGCAAAGTCAACACTGTACATCCCACCTGCAGGGTGATAATCAATGCTTAGAGAGGGAGGAAGCTATTTAATCCATATGAAAGACCTCAGTATGTTCCCTTTGCCCTTCCAGACCTAATAGCTATGGTTACATGATGTTTTTTGTTTATTCAGAATAAATCATTCAGGAATAAATGATTTAGAAGTAAATTATTTTCCATGGAAAGTTCTATTTTAAATTGAGGTTTACATGGGAAACTCCATTCATGAAGCACAGATGTTTTTTTTGGGACGTTTGTCTGGTTATAACCTTTATTCACACGTCGACAACTGAGATCAGCTCCAGCATGACCAGGACCCATAAGCAAGCAGGAGAAGATGGATGAATAAACCCCACATGTAAATGCACCAAAGCACTTACATGTCCACTCATAGCATTTTCCAAATTAACGCAAAAATGAAGTCTCTGCAAAAGGGAGACATGAGAGCATCACAGGTTGTCAAACATAAAAACTTTCACTGTCCCCCTTCGTCACGACGCATCTTTGTGTGAGCTGTCCATTAATACCGCTGGAAATCTCTCGCCGTCAGCCTCAGACGTTCACAGGAGCTGTGTGAGCGATCCGAACCTGCCTCGTTATGTGCAGTTCTTTGTTATATATTGACACTGAGTGTGTCTTACATTGCACCAAATGGGTTCGCGCACAAGACTTACTCGAGAGCCCGCTGCATCTCACAGACGATGTCTTGTGCGTCAATATAAGACACAAGGGTGGTGGAGGGGTGGGTAGCGCCACTAATTGACCGGCTGGGAGTGTCGTTTGACATTGAGGAATGTGTTTGAGATTCTTCTCCACCTTCTCCCATAAGTATTGAAAAAGTTGGCTTATTCATTTTCTTGGTGATGAGTGAAAAACATTTCAAACTGAGGTTCCTGATGGTGAACAGAATGGTGAAAAGATTGTCCACATTTGCTGCTTTCATGCATACAAATACAAGCAAACACGGGACATTGTCCAGAAAAAGGGTCCAGAAATACTAATTACCTGTGGTTTCCTCGGTTTGTAGAACCCGCCTTTCTTGGGACAATCAATAGTAACACGCAGTGGCCAGGGGGATGAATGAACCCTGATAACCATTAGCATGAAGCTGGATGAAGTTCATTAGTGATTCTTCACACACTGTGTGTGATACCCAACTTTGAGAAAACTATCCTTATTATCCCTCAGGCATTTTTTTCTCATCTCATTTTGTAACAAGTCTCACGTTTACAATCTCTTTCAGAAAACAGCAATTCCAGTAGTTCCTTTTTGTTTGTTTTTTGGTGCATTGCGTGCTGTTTGCAAGTGTTTGGAAAGTATGTGGACGACGGTTTCAGCTACATGTCG
The DNA here is from genome assembly GCA_037832705.1 of Centriscus cristatus. Taxonomy (NCBI): domain Eukaryota; kingdom Metazoa; phylum Chordata; class Actinopteri; order Syngnathiformes; family Centriscidae; genus Centriscus; species Centriscus cristatus. The sequence goes on along the minus strand of JBBMJM010160527.1, from coordinate 7,086 downwards.
GCTCAGAAGAGAGCCCCCATCAAGCTTTGACGGACGACATAAAAGGGACAGCGCACGAGGAACATGAATAAGTGATGAGCTACATGTATGTTAAAAATTAACAATCTGTGCTTTTCCACTGAATGACCATGGCCTTAAAGCACTGGCAAAGCTTTCAACAGGCGGAGCAGGTTAAAGCTCACGATCAGCGTTTACTTGAACTTCACTTGATCTTCACTTGATCTTCAGCCAACTGTGATGACAGTATGTAGTCACGCAGGTCTTTGCAACAAGGACTGTCCACACAAGTAATGCCTTCATTTGTATCTTTTTTTGTCTGTGATAAACGTAACACTTGCCACCATCGTGTACGACAGGAACAGGGAGGGTTTTCTGAATTCAGCACAGGAAAGACCATGTAACGTCTGTATTGGCCTGTGAAGCACTATTACAGACAGTGTAAGTCTATAAATCTTTGGAGAGTAATAAACTTTTACATCCTGAAGTCTTTAACGTTTGTCTACTATCAGGGCTAATTACACCGTCATAATAAGGAATGCAAACAAACAAACAAACATGCAAATAAAACTGAATGGTAACATTTGCTCAAAGCAAAGCGTTTTAAAATAGCAACAGCCTGAAAATGTAAAAGCTACTGATGGTACAGAGGGATATATAACACATTGATAATAATAATAACAATAATAATACTAAAAATGACAGTTTGAGAGAAAACTGTCAGATTAAGACATTTGCCTTCTCAGGTGCATAAAATAAGTTGTTACTTAAATTCCAATTGACACCCATTAAAATATAATTTCAACTATTTTCAGAGTACAACAGACGCCACTCCAGACATGCATCACTTTTAATAGACACCCATCTCTCTTGAACAGGCTGTTTTGCCCCCTTCAAGTTCTGCTTCCAGGTTTTCAAAGTGAAAAAGATCATTTACAGTGTGCCAGGGGAAGACTTGCTTCACTCTAGTAAACCTGTGTCTCTCAACTTTTTCTCCTCGCCGTCTCTGCAGTAAATCAACTGTGCTCTCTTCTCTTTTTCTCCTCTCCTGAGACCTATTTTGTTTCAGTTTTGTGGAAATCGCAGAGTTTAGTCAGGGTTAAGGGGTGGTGTTGTCTGCGGGAGAAATCGCTCCTCTGGACGCATCCTGTCATGACGCTAAGAATCACAAGTTTTAAAATGCATTTTGATCTAAATGTTGTGTCTCCGTGAACTGATAAAATGTGCCTAATGATGTTGCAGCGCAGTCCAGATGTTATCTATCAGGCGCACATCAGATGGTGACAGGTAATCCTTTGATCATGTCTGCTTAGACCGCTTGATGAGAGAAGAAGAGCGTCTCAAGAACTGTGGGGGTGTTAAAGTGTGCGCCGTACCCTTCCTGTGACACTATCTCAAGTGAGACTTGGTACCAGTGGACAAGACTGTGAAACAGAAAAGATAACATTGATCATGGAGAGAAACAGATTCTCCTCCAGGGTCATTTGTCATCACCTCGCTGCGACTGCCGACACCTGTAAAGGATACGTAGCACTGATTGCTCTTGAGAAAAAGCAATTTTTGAAACCTAAATGAAGCCAGAATAATTGAATGATCCTATCTGTCTCTCACAAAGACCGTGTTTACTTCTGCTGGATGACAGACTACTGCTGCAATTACTATAAATGCCGCAATTTATACCCACAATGTCCTGATGACCCTTCAGGAACGGTCGCTGCATGTCAGACACCCACATTTCTGCTCCATCGCCCCATTATCTTTACTAATTATACAACAAAATGACTCTTGAAACAAAGTTGGGATCTTTTCAATGTATAACAAATAATACCGCTTATTGAAGTTAATAGAGAAAGAATAATTTAAAAAAAGTCATTTAAACCTGAGAAAACAAGTATGCTAATATTTCTAAAAGGAATTTCTGGAGGTTACAGCTGGAGTTTGGAGTATTTTGCAGAGTACTGTATTTTAAATGACTCTACTTGCTTTAGGTCATTTTTATATTATAATTTAAATGTCCCAACACATTTTAGAGTTCTTTCTTTTCAAGTTCCAGTTTTATCATCAAAATGCGTCAATGCTGACACAGATTTATCAAAGCAAATATTGTATATGAGAATATAGCAGTTTTACGATCGAGGCATAAATTTACAGCCACATAAAATACACACACACATATATACTTTATTTTACTTTCCCCAGGTCTCGTAAACTAGTCAAGGCAAGAGATAAAAAACGCTTCCTTGATTTTGTGACCTCATTAGTTACTCAAGCATATATTGGCGGAGATGCTGTACCATTACCAACGCAAACATAAATACTCACCAGGCCAGACTTTAAGTGTTTCCGTGCTGTTAAGCATACTGTGGATCAGGCAGCGGCTTTGAGCAGACCTTAGCTTTTAGCGCCTCCTCACCCCGGGCATATTGCTTACAAAAGGGCCTTGTCTTATTCAAGAGCTATTTTCAGCCATTCTGAGATGAAGAGGAATAAAAAAAGTGCCCCATCATATAACAAGGAGAACGACACAGAAATAAATAAAGCCATGCACTGGTTTGCAGTTTACCCCCTGCGTCACTACACAGTCTGTGCTGGAGGTAGAACGATTTTGGAAGCTGTCTCATGCTTCGAGGGTGGTGTTTACCTTAAGACTCCATTTGAACGGCAGTTGAAATTGTTTGCTTACTCAGTTCTATTCAGTGTTTATCCATTCAGTCTCCCTCTCCCACCAGGATTAGCTGGAAATCTATGTGGCGGTTTAGAGAGGGGGTTAGTTCTACTTGACAGTTTTTCCTATCGGTCTAAAAAAATGACAACTGCCTGCACAGACTGGAGGCTACACTAATACTGTTTGGGTTGCAGTTTCCCAGGTAATTAAAATGGGAAGGCAGCTCCCACGCTAATGTCAGAGGGATTTTCTTATCAGCTTTGCATGGAACTATGAAATAAGTCTCCGTTGCGCATACTCAACCGTTCATATCTCGGTGCTCAGACTGGCTTGAGTTGCAATATTATAAAAGGTTGCCATCCTGGGTGGGTGACTTGATCATTAGAAGGTCACAGACACAAGAAGAAAAAAAAAGAGACACATTGTTCAGGCACTTCTCAACAGGACTCATCAGATCTCGTTTACAGCACTGCGGGTTGCTTTCACCTCGCAGCAATGTGACATGGCTAATACTGACAACGTGAAATGTACATAAGGCAACAGCAGTATTTATAAATACGTTTTCATATTTCAACTGGGAATAGATGGATTCAGAGACATAGCCCTATTCAAAGCGATGTCTGGTTTATACCATGTCATGACACATTGCAGGCAAAAGCTGAGAATATCTGTAACGATGACTGGAACTTGATAGTCCAAGTTTCCTGTTCACGTTGTCTTAATTTGAAGCGTTAAAACCTGAAGGCTCTTGCCAGCCTGTGATACATACTGTCAAAGACCTCTCACATTCTCAGGGCTGCGTTCCTGAATTAGCGGCACACACACACACACACACACACACACACACACACACACACACAGACACACACAGACACACACACACACACATACACCCTCACACTTACTAAAGGACCTACAGTAACGTCTCCTTCCAGATGACGGTGGTCGTAGTCATTTACACCGCAGGTCTCTGCATCCCACTTACGCTAAAAGCAACTCAGTATGAAGCAAACACAGAAGAGCACTGATGCTCGGACCCGAAATCAATCTCAAGCAGCTGGCGACATCCTTCTTCCACTTCAAGCCGCATGCGATTCATCCGTCTGATTTCAGTTTACTTGTACTAGTCCGTTCACTCCAACTCGGATAGCTGGTGAAGTCTCCATGACGATATGACCAGCGTTTTTGTCGTACAGTTGCTTACAGAGGGATGATAATGAAAACATTGGAGGAAACGTTGGACGAAACGACAACTGACATCACACATTGTAACCAAAACAATCTGATCTGATCACAGACGAGCTGGTTCTGAAATCTGTACTTGGTGTTTAGTAGAAGTTCTTTGGTAGCGTTCCACCTCCATGGCCCCCCTGCACCTCCTACTAGACCACTTAATATTGACAACACCCCGACGGAGTGTGTAACTTTGGAATATGTTTTAGATTTAGTCGGATCAATGTCCATGTAAACAGTGTCAGCGCTGCGTCTGGTGAAACTGATGGATAGTTAAAATACGCCCCCATCAGCGAAACGTGTAAGCGCATATGTGTGTTAAATGTTTGCCATTTGCCATTCAGGAGGTGTGAGGTTTCCAATCAATTGTTCGTATATAAATGCATCCTACTCTGCATTTAACCGTGAATAAGAATCAGCTGAGAGCTGCCTGACAAACTGTCCATACGAAATGACCCACTTTAGAAATAAGATGCTTTAAATATATCAGTGGGAAAGTTAACTTTATATCCACTCGGTGTCCCAAAACCTTCCCTTCTTCTCCAAATCCTCTCCACTTTTTACCCCCTCTTGCTTTTAGTTTAAATGACAAACCCCTTTCCGCCTCACCGACTCTCCGTGCTCATAAAGCTTTTAAACATTGATAGCGCCTGCGGAGGGCATGGATGCCCATATGGGACGAGAGTTGGTGACCTCAGGTGATTCTGAGCACCTGGCTCTCAGAGGACACGTGCACCGAGCGTCTCTGCACTTCCTGCTTTGCTTTTAGACACAAGCAAGCAGACCCATTTTCTCTGACTGCTGATGAATTCTTTTTCTTCTCAGCACTCCCAGATGGGCCTTTGATCACAGTGCCTATTTTTACAATCTTTCAATTGTCAAGAAGTAAAACCAATAGAACACAAAAAGAGACAAGTGTTTTGCGGTATGGAAATGTGGAGGAAAGATATGTGTTACTTTCCACAGCTAGGATATCAGCTCTTTTAAATTAATGGTGGTGTTTGTGTCGGAACCGCCGCAGTCTCTTCAGCGCTTGCTTGAAGCTTCATCGACAGCCCATCACAGTGTAACCGTGACGACAGGCAAACACAAGACTCTTTTTAAGGACTTCCATCATAGTCGTGGCTATTTTGCAAATGAGGTTTGTGCTTCCCTGCTTTCTGATGATTGCTGATATTATGTATCTGACACAAAACCCCAGTGGTTTTTGTTAAATGCAGCCTCATAGTTCCATGAATGCATTTAGTCATACCTCATTTAGTTTGGAGGACACTTAACACGCTCAGTTAATTTGTCTGTTTTTGCATTCACTCTAATAATGATTATTGTCTGCTTCATGGTCAGATAGAATAATTGTGGTTTACACAGTGTGACACTGTGAACCCATAATCTTGTGTGTGAAGGATATGTTCCAGTTATACAGTAGCTGCACGTTGGAACTCAGGCACTTCCGGGTGGTTTTGACGTCAAACCGGCTCTGCCCAAACGCTGCTGTGCCAAAAGCCGCAAAAAGGCGTATCAGCAGAGTCAAGGATGGCATTAGTTTGGTAAATTCCCTGAATTTGTTGGGTTTTAAAGGATTAACAGGAAGTACACAGCTGAGTCTGGCTCTCAAAATTCCATATTTTGCACTTGTCCCGATTGATATGCAAGAACCTACCATAAAAAAAATAATAATAATAATCTGTTGGTGCTTTTTGCAGCGATGGCTGTTAATCTACTCAGGTTATCTATCATCTGCAGCTTAACAAGCATTTGCAAAAAATGTTAAGTAGTGTCCTGAAAACGGGGCTTTGAATAAATGATGGTGTAAAGTGGAAAAGTTTTCCTTCTGCTCACTGTCAGTTTATTTTTCATGTTTATTTTCTATAATGATTCAGCTTTTTGGGGGAGGGGTCGGTGGGGAGCCAGTCATTTCCCTTTCTTACATTATACCAGTCCCATAGAAAGTGTTAAGATATAGCTGCTCATAAATGATTACAGGAAGGGTTATAATTCATCCCTCTCTAAGCTATTTCTCATTAACAATTGTTAAAAAATTCATGGCGTGAGCATTTAAGCAGCAGTTAGCAATTAAAAGGAGACGTAGAGACAGGCACTGCAAATTATCTTGAGGCTATAAGTGCTGTGATATATGTGTGAAATTAAAAAAAAAGATCACATGTTCACACAAAGTCTCAGTAGCTTTCGGAGGGTTTTTTGTTTGTTTGTTTTATGTGTAAGACACCAAAAGTGTTTTCATTGCGACGTCTACTATCGGAGATGCTCCAGCGGTGGTGTGTCAGTATCGCCATCCTCAGTGAATGGAAAAGCTTCTTTTTTCCCTCGTTAAACAGTTGTAAGATGCTCTCATTACACTAATCAGTGTGATATTTAAATAATCAAATCATTGTCTGTCTGATTTGCATTTTTAATGTGCTTTGAAAATACAAACACTCAACTGATTCTACACTTGCTACCAGTGTGGCACACACACACCCCCCCACACACACACACATACACACACACACACACACATACACAGACTTTCTAATATTTCAGATCCGCTGTTGTTTTAGATTGTGCTTGATATGCGTTGCCGGCAGTAAGGAGAGGCTGCTGTTTAATGGGTGGAACTGTATCAAGAGCTGACGTTTGCTGGCTTGATTTTCAGCCAAAAATAATTTCCCCCAAAACCAGGATGCTTATGTAATACCCCTCCCGAAACTGAACCCCAGTGTTTTATGCATACACTCAACCAAACGTAGAATACAGCATTGATGCATCATAAATAAGAAAACAGGAATGAGAAAAATATTTTTCTTCATGTGTTTAACCTGGATCAAAACAAATGATGATGTCTGAGTTGGAGAACTTGCAACAGCCGTGAGTTTCATGAAATACTGGAAGCAAAAGAACATCTTAAAAGAAAACAGATGGCCCTGGTAAGGTACCTTTCTGTTACCATGGTGACCATACGTTGCACGTGCAAGCATAATCTTCAGCCAGGGCATGTCGAATATGAGCCATGAACAGGTTATAAGAGATAAGATACAGTATTTATGTGTATTTGTCATTCAACATTTCAAGTCTCAAAGTTGAACAAGATATACGTATAAACAGGATGGTTAGAATAATCAAACAGATCATTGGTGATGTCATTGACCTTTGACCGCCGATACCTTCACAAAGTATTTGTAATCCTTTCAGAT
>JBBMJM010160517.1:0-10074 GCA_037832705.1 Centriscus cristatus | reverse complement strand
GTGTGTGTGTGTGTGTGTGTGTGTGTGTGTGTGTGTGTGTGTGTGTGTGTGTGTGTGTGTGTGTGTGTGTCATGCAGTTATATGACAGTGTGGGGGAGCAAAGGAATGGAGAGGAGAGTGCAGCTGGAGCTCAATGCTCCTCGTGTTAATTGGCCCATACTTCAATCACAGCCAGTGGAGTGTGTCCTCTCAAACGGAACAGATCTCTCTCTCACACACACACACACACACACACACACACACACACACCCTCTGATTTGGACACACACACACACATACGGACATGAGCTGGCTTGCAGACCCACCCCCTCCCTCCCTCAGTAGGTCTGTCACTCGTCACTTGCTTTGGTGAGTTTCACTTTTTCCATTCATCCTTTTATCCAGTCACTCTTGTCACCCCCGCCACCGCCACCACTACACACACACACACACACACACACACACAAAACTTGTTCCCTGTTTTTCTCCAGCCGACCTCCATTCTGTCTTTTCACACACATCATTGTCTTGTACTTCATTCACTCTCGACCCCCAACCCCCCACACACCCCCTCTCGCCCTATCACTCTCTTTCTCCTTCTTTGATCCCTGTTGAGCAGAAGAGCCACCAGGCAGGCGAGCGGCTCTTGTTCCCATTGTGCATCGTGTGCAGAGCGCTCAGCGAGGAGTGCGGCAGCAGCTCGTACGCTGTGTGTGTGTGTGTGTGTGTGTGTGTGTGTGTGTGTGTGTGTATGTGTGTGTGTGTGTGTATGTGTGTGCGTGTGTGTGTGTGTGTGTGTCTTCCCTGTCTGTAAACAGCAGTAGTAACGATTGCTGCCTGGTCTCGGTCGCTACTGGAGTCAACTATCAAAGGCTGCACACACACACACACACACATACACACACACACACACACACGTACGCACACGCACACACACACACACACACACACAGTTCTGTTCTGTTGTCTTGATGCATTTTCATGTTGGATGTGAGTTGATGTAACAGTAACAGTTTGGATATTATTGATGTAAATACTGTAGAAGGTATAAAGTCTCTGTTACCTTCACGTGTCAAACATTAATGCTGCATTCACACGGAATGAGAAAAGCGGCAGACGTGAAATCGGATGTCATTTAGTGTACGAGAGAAGGATGCCAGAGGAATCTGTTGACATCGACACAGAATTCACCACCAGTTTGTGATGAAACTAGAGAAAACAGGATTTTATAGCCATAGATATGTTGATATGACAATAACACGAAACAATACACAAGAATATATTTGCTATTTATGTTTTTTTTTATTTTGTTTTTGTAAACAATACAACATACAAATAGAAACATGTCACGTGGGTTCCATTTTGCCGTTTCCCTGATTCCGGTGTCCAGCTTGTTTTGGCTGATCATCCAAATGGATCCACTCACTGCGCTTTCTGTAAACCTGGTCACTTCAACCTCCTCCCCCCGATGTCACATGACAACAACAACAACCACGTCGAATTACATGCTTGCATTCGTACAGCAGAATACAGTGAGTGTGTTTGGTGTAAAGCCATGAGCGTTTAAACTTCTGTGTCTGCATGTCTGTGGAGCTCCATGTTGAATCATTGAATATCTGGGTTTTTATACGTTTACTTCAGGCAACAGTGGGTGAAAAGGAATGGACCTTGTTACCATAGTAACGCCAAAAAGATCAGCATCACTGTCCGATCACTGTTTGTTTGGGTGTTTTTTTGGTCAAAAATCACATTTTGGATTCTGCCTCGGCAGACATTGAAGTGTCACGTCACCGGCTCTTCATCTCTGTTTTTGGTGAATGTCAGCGCCACCTTCAGGCCTGGAGTATGAACAGTTTCCAACTGATCCATTTAGACGAAAATATTTTTGACACGATGCCGAGGTAGTGGAAGAGGGAAAAAAAAGATTGTTTTGCCACGTGTGGACATGTCCTGAAAGGATTTGTTGATATTATTGACACTAATACTCCTGAGGGTATCCAGTCTCGGCTACCTTCACATGTCAAACACTAACTTCCCGTCCCCTTTTGTCCTTTTCAGCATTTTGTAACCTTTTACCAGAACAGAATTAAGCTGTCACCTTGACATCTCACTTTTGTGTTTCTTCACAGCAAAGTGACATTTTAGTCCGACATTTCAAGTCTCTTTAATTCCCATGTGGTCGTAGAAAAGTCGCCTCACTGCGTGTCTCTTGCCGTTAATTCAAACTATTTTTATGGGGTTTGGATTAAACTCTTCTACTGAGAGAGTGTGAGTATGTCGATAAATTGGACTTCACTTTTGCGCAGTCGGGGGATACACGTCCTTACTTGAATGGGAGGACGCTCCTTGTTTCTCTTTTCTCTACGGGTTGATGAAAATGAGATGAGTTGACCCTGGACAACTGACCCAATTTTTTAACAACAAAAGAAAATGTCTAAGTCCGACCCACTGTGGTCCATAGCACGGAAGATGCTCGTGCCACTCGTAAGAAAGAGCTGAAATCATACTACAGATAATCATTAAAGAAATATCTCCCACTCCACCATCCAGTACATTAGCTTTGTGTTGAAATTTACTTTAATGAAATACACACTTCCAGTTCTAAACTCTATTATACAAGGGAACAAATAATGTATTAAAAAAAAAAGGGAAAAGGGGTCTTCTAACACACCCCGGGTGTCTGAATTATTCACTTTGTTTGTGTGCAGGAAAAAACTGCCCAGTTGCCCGAGACAAGCAAATGTCATGTCAGGCAATTAAAGCTTGAAAGTCCATGGTTAAAAAAGGGAACGCTCTCTCTCTCTCGCTCTCTCTCTCTCACTCGCTCTCTATATATATTTCTATCAAACACATCGCTTTCTGCTGGATGTGATGATGAAAGTAGTCGGGCACTGAGACATCTCTCTTCCTTCTCATCCCTGTTCAGAGCTGCGTGCATTCAGTGTTCAGATCGTAAGAAAAAGGGGGGGGGCATTTTTTTTTTAATGAGGACGCAAAAAAATATCACCAGTGCACTCTGGTGTAAGTTACTATCATTCATTCATACAAATTGCATTTGTGTGCGTATGAATGATGCATCGTCAAACATCCTCTTCCTCCCCAAACACACACAAACACATGCACATGCACTCAGACAACAAATGGTCCGTCCCTGGTGAGTGGAGAAAGGTCATGTGCTTCCTGGTGGAAAGGCCAGCATCTGGGGATCTTGTATCAGGAACTCTCCTGACGGAACGCGGCGTACTCTCAATAACCCAAACTGGCTTTTACTCACTTGACTTGATTGAATAACCATGGTTGCGTTCGGAGAATATTCTGTATGCCCACTGAGGCCGGCACAAAAAGAATATTTCATTTCCCACCTCAGCACTTGACATCTAATATGTCGGAGAGCAGAGGACCGCAGCGCTGCTCTCCGACCAGCCCCCCACCTCTTCTCCCATGGGTGACTAAAATACTACATAATTAGCTGGGTTTAATGTGCATATAAATTGTTTTCAGCGGTTGCTCTTTCTCTTCTTCTTCAAATCCTCTGTCAAGATGTATTCACAACATGTGACCTTGGGGATTATCTTATTATGTTTGTTTTAAAAGGAATAATTTCCTACAGCCCAACCTTTTACAGGCTTCCGGAAACACAGGAGGGCTTTATGTTTGGGGGAAACTAGAATCAATATCACAGGGCTATTAATGCAGCGCAATCGTCGAAGATAATGCAACACATTTACATAATGTTCTGTGCATTCAGGAATTAAATGCCTCCTGATTGTGTGCACGTTTATATATATATATATATAGAGAGAGAGAGAGAGAGAGAGAGAAAACTTTGAGATTAAAATGAGGAATAAATCATATGAGCGATTTTTGGCATTTTAATAAGGAAGTAAAAATACGTCTATGAATACTGAATTTATTGGAATCCCATTTTGAAGGCACACAACTTTTTTTGTTTTTGTTTTTGTTAAACGTTTTAAAAGTTCATGGATTATTTTATTATTCCCTCTCAAGCCAGCATGTTGCTTTACCGCGCTTGCACCAGCGCTTCCATTAATTCCCTCATTGATTGGCCAGACACCAGGATCACCTCGCCACATCTGAATCAGTCACTAATTAAAGGAGCGAGATGAGAAGCAGCCGTCGGGACCTGCAAGGTGAAACGTTCTGTCACAAGCACAGTCCACGAAGCTGCTCAAGACTCAACAGAATAAAAGAACCCGTAATCGTGCATTTTAAGGACTTGCAATCTTATTCTGCGGATAAACAGATTAAACCAGCGTAGGAAGCCTTCACTGATAACTATCGAGCGCTCGTACAAGGTCACGTACAAGCAGGTGCACACACACAACACACACAAGCAGACGTGCATATTGGCTCTTTACACTCACACACACACACACACACAGCCGGGAAGTGTAATGAATGTTCATGTCACGCAGACACTTATTTTAAGAAATGAAAACAGCAGCTCTTTTAGGAGCAGGTGCTGCATGTTGCTTCTGCCTCCTCTGCATAGCAACGTTTGGTGGTTTGAGCAGCGTTCACGACACATCTGGCTCTGGCCCTGCTCATATCCAAAGGGGGTTTCTATGGAACATCAAATACCTCGCGCTGACACATACTGACACAAAAAGCTTCACAGTGAGTGGACCAACTGGAATTAGCAAGAATCAGCTAATCTGAAAACTATTGAAGGAGAATCGCTAATTTGACGTCATAGCGACACATCTTCCTTAGCCAACTCTGCTAACAACAATGGCGTCTCGCTGTGTTGTCGTCAGACGCTGCTGAACGTGGCGCTGTAGGTCAAATATCTCCTTTTGGTTCCATTCGCGTCATCTTGTTCTTCGTTTGTGTTTACATGTACGGGTTTGTTTGCACACTCCCATGTCGATGTTACACCGCCAACTACAGGCCTGGAGGATATCCTGTTTGAATGTTGTTTTTACACCTATTCTGGTTTTGTCTTAGTGTGGATCGGACATTAATTATAGCAGGTTTAATGAATCATCAAATGACACATAAATACTCTAATGTCAGAATAATGAATATCGTTACCTCGGGTAATGAAAGAGAAACTGCAGGACCGAGGTAATGAAGAGAACTTAATAGACACAATCAGAATTGTTTTTTACTCCAGAGAATGTTGGACTAACAAGAGTTGGCCTTGGTGCAGTACAAAATTAGCAGAGTGGAAAAAAAATTAAAATATTTCCAGTACTCTATACAATACAGTTTTGTGGAATGAGGTGAAGTAATGCCGAGTTATATATAATCCATAGAAGTACCTGCAGTACAACTTCTTGCGTGTACCATCAGTGTCAAGATAACTTGTCTCACAATAAGTTGACAAACTGTCATTTAAAAGTAGAACATTAGCGACAGGTGACGCCGAACACAACAACAACCGGCCTGATCGGCACTGGAACGAGGCTGACTGTCTCCGTCCAAAACATATCGATTCAAATTGCTATTACACGATTGAGCATGCAGAGCATTCACTTCTAATCCCATTTTGAAAGACTAAAGACAGTGTCAGTGCAAACAACATGCCCCAATGTGAATACTGAAACCTGATTGAGAAACAAATCAATCCCACGCTACCTGAATTCAAAGCAGACTTGACTTCGGCAGAGGAGGATGTGCCAGTCACAAGGCCGACACATTCACACTAGCAAACTTTGTAGTACCATAATCACACTATGAGAAAATGTTGAACCTGCTGGGGAGTTAATCTCGGTTCCCCTTCCTGGTGTGACAAAGGAGCTAGGAGAAGGTGAATCAGTTCCTGAAAGTTGACAAGTTGCACTTCACATCCAAGTTCCTGTCATTATGGTAATGACTGGCTGGCTTCCAGCAACACAGCAGATGGGTCTACTGTAATGACAGCAACATGGCTGTTCTCAACTTCTCCGACCGACTGTAGCTCCTTCTTCACACCAGGAGCCTGTTCCAGAAAGCAGGTTTAGTAAAACTACTGAGTTTCTTAATACTCCTGAAAGAGTTATATGAAACTCTGAAGACGTTTGGTTTAATTTCTGGCAGTTTGCATGAAAATAGAATGGAAATCATCAACTTCTCTTCATTTCAAGATGAACAAACTCAAGCATTTTCACCAAACCTGCTCAATGGAATGAGCCCCGGTTAAAGAGCAACCTGTCAGCTTTTAGGAACAGTTCAACATTTTCCTACAGTGCAAATAGTAGCGTAATTACGGTACCCCAAACTATGCTAGCGCAAATGTATCGGTAGCGACACCGTCGCTGTTTGAGTGTCAAGAAGTAGAACTGTTTACACACACAGACTAAGAACATCAGAACCCGTCCAGGAACATCAATCCATCTTCATCAGACTCATTTTGCCTACATCTGCCATTCCCTCTTCCTTCTTTCCTCTTCCTCTGCTTGTACGCTAGATGACACACTGTGCAGAACCCGCTGAGGCGCAAACACTCCTATTTTACATGTGTAACAGCACCTGTTTGGGAAGGAATTTCACATTTAAACTTGAAAGAAAGTGGATCAAAGCTATTTTTACATGACGCGATGAGGCAATAAAACAGGTTCAACTTTGCACCCAGTACCTGCACCCAACAAATCTGGTCCAGTCCCTGGAGTACACAGCCTGCTATAAATGCCAGCCCCTGGTTCTTTGAGAGGAGACTGACAACGGATATTAACAAAGCCGGCGCTACATGCAAGCACAGGAACTCTCAGCGATCAGGAGGCAGGACACTGCAGCACATAGCGACGTGCAACATGGGCTGCAGACACAAGCTCCTTTTCTATTTGAATGACCCCATTTCCTCTTTTTAACAACCACTTGTGCTGTCATTTCCTGTCCCATCGATCATCTGGAGGGACCCTGACATGATACAAAACATGGCTGCACAACGTGACTTCTTTTTTTTTCATCCCTCAGTGTGCTGATGTACGTATGGAGAGGATGTATGGGTAAGGTCAAAATGATGAGCTCCCGTCTGAAATCTGATCTAACCCTTCTCCTTCCAGTCACATGGGCCATAACCTAAAGTGTGGGCGTCTACAAAAAAAACAACATCTGCATTATGTCAAATGAACATGTTATTGGTTTAGAAAAAAAAAAAATCATCAGTCCAAGTGATGAGTCCTCTAACAACTAGTAGTCAGTAGTGGAGCTGTTCTTCTGGTAGTTGTTACATTTCCTTGGGGATTTCTGCCCATTCTTTCTTGTCAAATTGTTCGGTTGCTGGAGGATAAATAGCTTGGTCCCCCAGCAAGGACCTGAACCTTGATCTCCCTCCACAGATTCTCCGTAGACTAGAGATCAGAGCTCTGATCCACTCTACAACCTGGATTCTGGGGCCTTTCGAAAAGTCGATGCTCAGGTTTGGTTTCACATGGAGCCTTGTTCATAAAGAAATCTTGAATATTTGTTTTACGTTCCAAAGTGAACCAACATGGGGCCGTGTCATTGATGAACGATTTACTATTTGACATTTTATGAATAGTGCAAACACTGGGTGGTACTTTAGGGAAATACTCAAAGGTTCCTAGGGGGCTGATCATTCTGACCTTAGCTGTATGCGGTGTCTACAGCACCTGACTCCTACCCTCACTCACATCCCATGTGCAAAGGCTGGCGTTTGCGCTAACATCTAGTGTATTTCTGGGGTATGTGTGCGTGAGAGCAGCTGCATTCCCCATGTGGCTCTGCCTCACCGTACTCCTTCGGAATGTGTGTAGCTGTGTATTGCATGCAGCCATACTGGTTGCCTTCAGACTTGTATTCCCAATACGAACCGCAGGGCTTTTGTGCAAGTTTCTGCATATGTGTGTGTGTGTGTGTGTGTGTGTCTGTGTTCACCTGTTTGATAGCAACTGTGAAAGAAGTGCACGCCCTCCACGCTGATTGCTCTCCTACCTGTATGTGTGATTCCGTTAATGAAGGCGTCTGTCTCTCTGCCAAGCTGCCCATCTGTCTGTCTGCTCTCATCGCCACCTGTCTGCTAAAACTTCCCGTCCTTTGTACGCGCGCAGAGCTGCTGCCGGAAGACGAGCGGAGCTGCTGTGATTAGCAGAAGGCTCCTTATTGAATAGAACCTGTCAGAAATGCATCTCATTTCATATTAAAGGAATTCAGGAGTATTAGCATTCCGCCTTGGTATCGATTGCTGCTGTGCCGTGTCATCACTGTGCACAAAGTCTTGATTTGGTGTGTCCGTGCAGCAGGTCATCTCGGCGCGGTGTCAAATGACTGCAGTGCGTCTGGATTTTGCACTCACCTATGTCCCTTATGTAAGCAGTCAGATGACGTTAACAGATGATGTTGTTCCACTCGCTTAGCGTCTCTGCTGTCTCGTTCACCGGCAGGGCTCCAGCATTTCACGAAGCATCGGCAGTGCCAAAGCCGTGACGCTTCCTCATGCTTCTTTCACGAGGAAGAGCTCAGCTTGGGTTTTCTCGCGACTCTTTTAATTTATTATCTTAGCGTACTGGTCAATAAGGCATACAATGGTCCCTGAAGTAGCAATAAGTCATGGTCGGTGGGCGTGAAGAGTACTGAACGTACAAGCTGCCTGGGCCATAATGGAATGCAGCCTTAATGGGAAGCCGCCATCATTACTGTTATTAATATCACCTGTGTTGTTCCAGCTCAGATAAGTCAACATGTGTGCTGTGAAAAGGGTCAATTAGAATTTTAAGAACGCCCTCTGCTGGCTCCCACGCCAAACTGCGCTACTGGATTGGAAATATTAACATCAGCCATGCGATTAGCCCTGATGTTTGCTGTTTTCCCACATTTTAACTAGTTTTAATTTCATTATTTGTTAATCCCAGATGGTGCAAAAACTACCGAGCACTTGTACCTCACCCGGTGCTAAGGCGGACGAGTAGGAGAAGAGCACCACTCTTTAAAAGCGTTTCACAGTGGTTGCCTGCTTTCACTTCATTAAACTCGTTTTTCCCGCAACATATCCTAAACCAACACATCACCGTGTCACAATTCCATCTAATTAGCGCAAAGTGCTGTGAGTTGTCAGCGACAGCTTGGCAGCTCTTTTTATGAAGTGGACTCGCAGGAACTATTCAAGTCAGAATTTATTAAAACAGATCGTTTCCTCCTTCTTGCGTGTCCTCTCCTTAGAATTCGGAAACATGCAGTAGGCCAAATATTGGAGGTAAAACTCCCTTGTGCTGTTACAATACACATCTGGAGCTCCCCACGCTACCACAGCTGGACGGATTGATGGAAATCACCCGAAAAAAGGATAAACTATCCCTAATTGCGTTTGTCAAACCTTTCTGGAATAAGCTTTATAGAATTGACTTGTGGTTTATTTCTAATCCAAAAGAGGACGCAGTTATTTTGATGGGTATTTGTTTTAGTTTAAGTGCAGTGGACTGTGTTACATTGCCTGATAAAACCCGGTCATTAAATGTTTAGAAACCTGCTTCATGTGTTATGTCCAATTAGTGTGTAATTTAGACATCAGTGTAATTTAGGCAAGTCAATCTGATAAACTGTGTCCCCCGCTGATTTCAACTGCAAGCAATCTCGTGAAATTATGCGGTTTTATTCAATGACAACAACTTAATGAAGAGCCCACCATGTTGACTAATTACAGAGACATCAGCCAATCAGAAGCAACCACTTATGAGCTAAAGCCCTCTAGCGACAGCCGAGACTTTGACCTGACGACCCGTCAGACATCGTTCATGAGCATGGAGGCGGGTTGGGGGGTGGGTGAACCAAACCACAAACGCTCCAAAATCTCTTTAATTCCGGCCATCAGTTTCAGAATAGTCCACAGTAAACAAATTGGCCAGTTTTCTAAACTAAAAATTACTGCTACTACAGTCGATTAAAAAAATTAATCGAATTGATTTCAGGTTTTTGTAATTAATTAATCGAATTAACAAATTAATTGCATTTTAATCACATATCTGCTAAAGGTCTCCTGATAAAGAATATGAATTCTAGGATATTAAAAAAGTGTAGTGCATGACTAATCAATTGAATACCGTTAGAAGAGAAGATATGAAATCCATTTTTTATTGGTGAACTGTGCTTCATAAATAAAATCCAAAAGTAAAGGTCAAGCACATCCGCAAGCCA
>JBBMJM010160489.1:0-10074 GCA_037832705.1 Centriscus cristatus | reverse complement strand
CACACACACACACACACACACACACACACACACACACACACACACACACACACACACACACACACACACACAGACTATAGACATGTATACGTGCTGCTACACCTCACAGTACTGTGAGCGTGTTTATGCTGCTGTCATTCACTCATTCGCGCCACAGGTCCAAACGCACATTGGTTGCCATGGTGATGGCAGGTTTTCTGGCATGTGGCTTGGAAATGTAAATGTGCGTTACTCAGAGGAGCTGACAAACTATAAACAGAGCGACGTGGGATCGTCAGCAGTGTCATGTGACACAGGTTCTATGTGTGACCTGTCAGCTGACACACACCCCACTCACAACAACAACCAGAAAGAGGAAACTGACTGTCCACTTCCCGCTGGACGCAGGTCACGACCACACACACACATTTATGCAACGTGCACACATGACACGCATCTGAGGCCTGTGAAGAATCAGCCAGACGGAGAATCACCGCTAAATATACACTCACACCTAACACGGTAACCACAGCACAGTGCTTGGAGACGTGTGTGTGTGTGTTTGTGTGTTGGGGTTGGGTACCCTGTCCAGAAATTAAACATCAACAAAATATCACAAATAATTCAAAAACATGAAAGAAAGTAAAAATAATATAAATCAATAAATATAATTGATGCAGAAATTATGACAAATAAATAAATAAATAATACACATTTTTTAAATATATATTGTACACACACTACACAGCTGTGGCAGGACAGAGGGGTGAGAGTGTGTGTGTGTGTGTGTGTGTGTGCGCACTAACAAACTAGCACCTGATGACTGACAGGAAGCTACAGACACACAGCGGGGGCGTGTGTGTGTGTGTGTGTGTGTGCGGGGAGGGGGAGTGTACATAGACTGTATATGACACGTGTACAGTGTGACTCCGCCTCCTCCTCTGTGGCGCACATGAAACCTTTTCAGTTTCATGTGCGCCACAGCTCCCACACTGCCTGCGTTTTATACAGTCTACGGGCGGGGCGGACGACGCTGTGGCGCTACAAAGCACATGGAGGCTAGCGTTAGCGTTAGCGGGAATGTCAGCTATAAGAAGTAAAATGATCGACCTCAGCCACATCCAACTCATCATCAAAGGCAATCAGCTGCAAGAGAAGAAGTGTAGAGGAGAGTTAGTGCAGGGGTTAGTTTTAGGAGACTGGCGCGCACACATACACACACACACACACACACACACACATGCACACACATACTCCGTTTTCTGATCAAAAGATCTGAAGTCATCATGGGACGTTTTTAAAAAGGTCATTAAATTGTACTTACATCATTACTGTTTATTCATCTCATTTTATTTTTTAATACTGTACAGTTCTGATATTTTTAGATGCTTGATTTTTTGTTTTTGTATTTTTATTTGAAAATTAATATTGAAAAAAAAGTAACAGTAAAAAAAGTAAGTAAAAGTAAAAAAAGTATGTTATTTTTTTTTATTCGAGTCCTGCTGAAGTACGAGTCCCAAACAATAACTGCGACGTCCAGTTGCACCAGGCGACACACTCCTGATCCTCTGAGAGGTCAAAGGTCACTGTCGCACCTGCAGTTACGCATGACTTTGTCTGATGCAGAAAACCTCGGGACATCATGGAGGTGCTGAATGATGTCATCAGCAGCAGGTGAACGAGGGGTCAGACGTTTGAACGGCCGGAGCATGTGGTCGGTTAATACGGTTAATACTGCTGACACGACTACATGAGCTCCTCCCCCACGGCTGCAGCAGGAGAGGAGAGGAGAGGACATCTGTCTCCACAGATGTCTCTGACGAGGAGACACATACCTTCTCTCCATAACCTCGGTCCTTGGTCATCATCTCCCTCAGCGTCTGAAGGACTTTGATGCACAGACGTTCTTCGTTCTCCTCCAACAGCTGTTTGGTGTGTTTGATGAGTCTGTGAGGAGACACGGGAGACACCGGGGGACGTCAGGAGACACCGAGGGACATCGGGAGACACAGTAGAAACCCAGTCAACTTACTTTGATATGAATCCTCCACTCTCACATTTCTTGCGAGCGTCCGTGTTCTCTGGGAAAAGCAGCTCGGGACGGTGAAGAACATCGACGAGTACTGAGAGTTCAGCCTGGACCAGAGGACGCAGACGGTCCTCCAGCGCAGACACGATGTCCTGCAGGACATGAGGACACCAGGACACAAGCAGGGGGACACAATTCCTCCATGTTCAGAACAGTTGGGGTTTGATAAAAACCTGATCTACATCAAACACATCAATGTTTTGTTTTTCTGCTGTGGGAAGAGACTTCCACTGAATCCTGACTCACACGTTCAACTTCTCGCTACAGACACTTTCCCAGAACATGACCAGAAGTTCTCTGTCACTTCTCCAGGAATCAATGAAATCACATCCTGCACTCCCCTGGACACTGGGAGTTACTGGTCCCTGTACACTGTGCTGGCAGTGCATCGGCTGTGGGGCGGGGCCAGACATCCATCAGCCAATCACAGGACAATACTCAGTCACACACATAGTGTCAGCTGATCAGTTTTGGTGAATATTTCACATTATTTCTTGTCAAAATTTGAGATTAGATGAAGAAATGTGCTGCTTTGATCCCTTAACTCCTCAATCATTCATTCATTCATCCTCTCCTGGTTGTGACGGGTCGCCGTTGTGCTGGAAAAATTATTTTAAAGAAGGTTGTTTGCTTGATTTGACTTTGTTCTCATCCTTTGATGATGCTGTTCGTCATCGCATAGACTGAACATAAATGTGGACGTTATTATGAAATTCTTCTTCTTATTTTCCCTGAATAGTCCTGAGACCCGCGTCCTGCACCTGGTTCCTCCTGTTTCATGGGGACAGAGCTATGGACCGAACCTGCAGCCTCTCGATGATGTTCCTGTAGTCTTTGGACGTGGTCAGACCCGAGTCTCGTCTGGACGTGTTCTTCGCCGACAGCCTCCAGCTCAGGATGCTTTTCTGCACCACGTTATTGGACTTGACGAACAGGTTGTTCACCTGACTGTCCAGGTCCACGGGAATCGCAATCGCCCTGCTCTTCGCTGTGAAGAAAACACACGATCACATTCAAATTCAGCGTCATAGCTCGAACATGACTCTCTACCTGTGGTGTACGACAACAGAGACGTTCAACGTGGGAAACACATTTATTACACTATTTACTCTGTACCGACTCCTCCAAATGATTTAGATGTATTACTATCAATATCCATACATTGATCTAATTCATTTTTTAAATGTATTTTATTTATTTTTTATTTTAATGGATGTTTTAATTTTTTAATGGATTTATTTCTACTGTTTCTTGATAATGTATATTTTTTTATAATGTCTGTGAAGGTTCTCAGTCATCCAGGTCATGGTATCTTGGTTAAATCGTAGGCAACTGGACTTCTGGTTTGCTTGAAGACGTTTCGCCACTCATCCGAGAAGCTTTTTTTATATATATATATATATATATATATATTTTTTTTTTATAATGTATGCAAATGTTTATTTATAATGCATGGGGGATTTCACCTCTGCACATCTGTATACATCTGGCTTATTCTTTTTACGCACCACTTGCATGGACTTTTTGTTTGCCTTTAGATTTGTCAGATTATAATTATTAGATTGTTTAGTTGAAAAACAACAAGTATGCCGGGGAAACAGTAGATACCTGGAAGAAGGAGGAAAGGAAGAGACAGGACACAACAACCAGCTCTGATAACAGAAATCTCATTATCAGTAGCTTTGGTGAGGAGGAACTGTGAGTCTGTAGAAGTGAAGACATCTCGATGAGCATGTGTGAGAGTGTGTGTTTCTGGTGTGTGTGTGTGTGTGTGTGTGTGTGTGTGTGCGTGTGCGTGCGCCCCCACAGCCCAACCAACGTACCCACGTCGGACAGGACTTTGATGCAGGCCTCCACCGAGGCCTTCTGCACGGGGCTGAGCCAGTTGCAGTGGTAAACTCTGAACACGCCCTGCAGCAGCTGCACGAACACCGGCTGTCGCGTCTGCAGACACAACACACACACACACACACAATGTTCAGCACACACACTACATGTGTGAGTGAAACACTGCAGCAAGTCTCATTCTTTAGAGGAATATTTGTTGTATTTCTAATCTGAACGTCTCACATCTCTTCTCAGCTAAAATAAGCTCCTCTGGTTCTAGAGGCCGATTCTAGTTCTACACATCTGGATCAGTGGGTTGATCGACATCTACCGCCGCCTACTACAACAACAAATACCTCCGTTATCTTTCCCAGAATGGCGGCCTGTTCGCGGGAAAAACAAAACAGCCGAAGAATTACACACAGTGAATAATGTCTCCAACGCAGCACAACAGGAGTCGGGAGGGGAAGCGATCGCACCATCACACCAGTTACGGGAACGAGGAGCTAGGTTGCCGTGGGCGACAGGACGGCGCTAATCTGAGCTCGTACTGAGCAAAACCTCGTGCAACACACACACACACACACATACAATACATGCACAGATGTGGGAGGAACATCTGTGTGCTGACTAAGCTCAGAGAATTGTGACATCCCACACAGACGAAACAGAACTTCTTAGAAATAATTCACACACCCAGAGGTTTCTGGTTGACCTGGGGGCGTGGGTGTGTGTGTAAAGGTCAGTTACTTACATACATATGTCGAGCCATCTGAGCAGGGGAGAAAACACTGTGTTGTTACAGGACGTGTGTATGTGGGGGGCTCTGAGGGGTACCCCGAGTGGGAGCAGCTGGGGTTACCTGCAGGCTGGTGCTCTGGTCGGAGAACGGCGAGCTGAAGAAGCAGGTGACGATGCTCATGACGGTGTCGGTCACGTAGCGCTCCAGCATGGTGTCCGCGTGCTTCCTGTCGCTGGTGTTGTTGCAAACCTACGGACAGACACTTCAGATAAGACACATCACCTGAAGAAGTAACTACGTGAAAGTAGTAAAGCAAAAATCTGACAGTAAGAAGAAAAAACTTTTGTTTGACTTTTTTAGGACAAACTAAGAAGTACAAATTTAATTTTTTTTTTTTTTGGTGGTGGTGGTGTGTGTGTGTGTGTGTGTGTGTGTGTGTGTGTGTGTGACAGTTTTACCCGACAAATGTCCACCAGGAAGTTCTCAAACAGCTTCCACATGTGGTTGGAGGTGTAAATCTCCTTCATCTCCACCTCTGTGTCCACGTAGCAGTGGTTCAGGAAGTTGATGTAGGCGATTTTCACCTGTCAGATGTACGAAGGAAAACTTTTCAAATAAAAATATAAAAATAAAAATAAACTTTCTGAATTTAAAAAAAATCCAATTTTTGAACTGATTCACTGGAAAAATAAAATGTTTTAATGTTTTAATTTTACTCATTTGAAAAAAAAATACATTTGTGAATTGATGTACTGAGAAAACCGTCCCGATGAGGTTCTGATTTAGTGAGATGCCCCCGTAACCCTGGACAAACCACAGGCTGCTGCGTACTTCGGGGATACAGTCTTCATGAGTGACGACTCGCACGATGTCGTCCAGCGGCAGCAGCGAGTTGCACTTGATCTCGGTGTAGACGTTCTTGCCCTCGGTGCAGACGGCCAGCAGCTCCACCAGGTGGATGTGATACATGAGCGGGCTGTTCTCGTCCATCCGGTCGCGCTCCGACCGCATCATCTGGATCAAGGTCTGGAAGGAGGCGCGGTCGTTGTAGAAGACCAGGACGTCCTCTCCTGAGTTCACCAGCTGAGACACAGAGACGCCTGTGAGAGCAGAATGCGACTCTCACGTCTCCCCGTCCGCTTCCCCACGAACCTCGGCCATGACGATGTCCTGGCACTTCTTGATGAACTTGTTCTCGGCCTTCACGATGGTCTGCAGGAACTTCAGATACTGGACGTGCCGGCCGTGAGTCTCAGTGCAGTGGACGAAGTGCTGGACCACGCGCTCGTTGATCTCGCTGCACAGCTGGAAGTTATTCATGAAGATGTGCTGCATGGTGATGGCCTCCAGAATCTGAGGGAACAGGAGAAGAAGGAACATTGGAAGGACGTTCGTGGAGGTTCTCGGCGACCCCAGCGCTCCTCACCCCCGGGTTCAGGAACAGGTTGATGTGCTTGTGGAGAAGAGCCTGGTTCTGCTGGTTGCCGGCGCAGAAGTTCTGCAGGAACTCGTGAGCCAGTTTCATGATCTCCTGCATTCGGACGTCTTCACCCTGTCGCAGACGCAAACAGTATGATGTCACACCGCAGCTCTGAGAACCTGCAGACGACACCTGCCAGCCGAATGTCCTCCTCGGACCTTCTCATAGGGGATCTGCAGGAGCTCCAGCACCACGCTGTGAGCTCCCATGTTCCTCAGCAGCCTCTGCTGCTGCTTCTTGGTCTTCTTCCCGGAGCTGCCCTCCTGGACACACAGCTTACTGAGGCGCAGCAGGATCTGGAGACGGACAGGAGACGTGAGGACAGACATCGTGGACAGCTCAGACGCACACACACACACCTCAGAGACACACACACCTCCTTGACCACCCTGTAGTTGTAGCTGCTGGTGCTCTCCGTGCTCTTCTTGTCCAGAGAATCCCCCTGGAACACAGATGATTAAATGTTGGTCGTGTTCTGGACCCTTCTGGATCCAGGAATCTGTTGAAGGATTCTTCCTCATTGTCAGACATCTTCAACATCTGTGTCATCATGTTTTGAAGATCAATACATTTATTAGAGGAGATCAATGGACGCAGGACGATAATATTTTTCTTTTTACATCCAACAGAACTAGCAGATTTCTCTGCTAGTTTCCAGTGACGAACCTTCTTCTTGCTGTCGGACTCTGACGGCCCGTCTCCGTCCATCCCGTCCTCGCCCTGCCTCTTGTACACCCACAGCTCGGACTTCTCCACGATGGAACGCAGCTGGTCCAGGTCGGACTTGATCTGCTTGTAGTTATCCACGTCCTGGCTGGTCACCAGCAGCTGCACCTGCACGGTTCAAAGTACGTGTGACCTAACCTGGAACTGGTTCAAAGCCTTTAATACCGACCGCATCGCCGCCGACACGCATTCGCTAGCATACTTGTAAGTACCGTAATCCCAGAAAACCTTGGACGGTCCCTTAAAGCTGGGACGATGCACTCGGTTCCTCTGGTGTGAAGGAGGAGAAAACGTCCATCGGGTCCGGAAAGTTGAGAAGTTCACATCCACGTTGCTGTCATTATGGTAATGGCTCACCGGCATCCAGCAACAGAGTGAATGGGATTACCGTAATGACAGTAACTTTTCTCCTTCTCCTAGCTCCTTCTTCGCACCAGGTAGAGGAACCGAGTGCAACTTCTCAGCGTTCAGGAAACGTCCGATGTCGTTCTGATATCTGGAATAATCCCGTCATTACGGTACAAACCTGTTTGAAGGCCATGAGAACTTCCTGCCGCTGGCTGAAGTGTCTGAAGAGCAGGTGCAGCGCTCCAGACACTAGGGGGGGGTAGTCGTGCATGGTGAGGTGCAGCAGGACCCTCAAGAAGGTCCGACCGCCGTGGTCGTCCAGGTCCAGAGGCGTGTTCTCCTCACTGAGAAGACGGATCAGTGTCGTTGGTTTGTTGGGAGCAGATGTCGGGAGCGCGGCGCTGTGAGTTACCTTCCTCCAAAGATCCCTTCTGCTTGCTCCTCGATGTTTTCAAAGTCCAGGTTTCCTGTGGACGTCGGGTCAGAGGTCAGAGGTCAGAGGGGACGTTTCATATCCTGAAGCGCGGGTTGGACCGTACCTGGCACGTTGTTGCTTCCGTTCTGGACGGCGTCGTTCTCCGTCTGTGGGTTGTTCTCGTCAAACTCCCGTTTGAAGATGCAGAGGAGGCAGGAGATGCGGTAGTCGAGGCGCACGTTGAGGATGAACTGCGGGAGCAGATCCCAGGTCAGTCAGACGCGGCTCGTCACCGGCGGCCATCGGCCGTTTGCACACGCACCTGCAGGATTTCGATGACCTTCAGCTTGGTGTCCATGACCATGATGTCTTCTCTCTCGGGTTCGGTCTGCGTCTTCACCACATCTCCCTCGGGCGGGTGAGTCGCTGTCGGGGGCAACAGGCCACCTCCTCGCAGCACCACCTGGGTCATCAGCTCGCCCACGCCGTGGATGGACTTCATCACGTTACTGCCGGCTGCGGAGACGACACACACACACACATGTTTTTATCTGGACATTTGGACCTGAGACACTAGCTGGGTTCGGCAGCAGAACACCGGCGACCCGTGACCGGAGCCGACGGACGACCACCTTTGGTCTCCTCCCCCTTCTCGATCTTGTTGATGGGGTAGATGGTGCTGACGTGGACACAGTCCAAGATGTTCAGCAGGATCTTTGTCAGGCGGAGAAGGTCACTGAAGTTATAGAAGCCGAAGTAGATGAGGTTCCTCGCCAGGTTCACCACCTGCACGGAGAGAAGTCAACACGTCGGTGGATGCTGGAGGTGAAAGGTCGTGGCGGCTGAGCCTCCCTCGCCGGACGTCACCTCGAACGTCAGCTTGTTCTTCTCCTTGTCAGAGAAGGGGATGTTCTGGGACACCACCTCTCTCAGGTAGTTCTCCACGAAATCCATGGTGAGACAGAAGCGCTCTTTGATCTCGTCTCTCGTGGTTCCGTCGTTGTCGTAGCTGGACACATGGGAGGAGGGTCACGTCTCAGAGACACGTCTCAGGAGCGGGAGTACGGGGGGGTGAGGGGAACTCACTCATCGATGGCGATCTGGGAGGGGATCTCCGACCACAGACGGGCGTATTTGACCGGCGTGACCTGCTCCTGGGGGTCGCGGTCCACGTGCATGTGCAGCATGAGGCGGCAGAAAGACGCCCGCAGGTCAAAGGGCAGGTCCTCGTCAGACATGCAGCGCAGGATCAGGTCCACGTCCAGCTGGCCGGAGATCTTGTTGATGGCCAGGTACTGACGGTCCAAACACATGCGGGCGAACAGGTTCAGCTGGCACCTGCGAGGACGTGGGGGGGGGGTCAGGAGCTGTGGCGAGGGTCTCCTCCCTGAGACGCCATGTCCTGACCTGTAGTAGCTGACGACCTCCTGGTCCTCCTTCTGACCCTCCTTCGCGTCCTGCGCCAGCTCTCGGACGCTCTTGCTGCGGATCTCCTTGCAGTTGTCTTTCCAGAAGAGCCACACCTCCTCCTCGTCCTCGGCCTCCAGCGGAGACTCTCCGTTCGCGCCGATCTCGATCTCGAACCGCGACAGCACCAGTCTGGGGACAGAAGGAGGGGGGTTGTTTCTGGAAGAATTGGGCAGCAAAACGCAGGGAAAGAAAAAAGACTAAAGCCAACTTGGTTTCGATGAGGATGTCGGCGTTGGTCGGGTCCAGCACGGCGTTACAGATGAGCTCCTGCGTCACAGGGATGGACTTGTTCATGGACACACACAGATCGGACAGGTAATCCAGAAACCTGCGCACACACGGTAGATGTTAGTGTATGTGTGTGTGTGTGTGTGTCTGTGTCTGTGACACAGAGAAATGTTATTAACAATTATTTTCTAGTACAGTATTATTATTACATTTTAATACATTTTACTGAAAATAATTGTATCAGCAATAATAACACAATATATTTAAACTTTTATCAATAATGTGTTATATATTAATGATAACAGTGTTATTAATGTGATCACTGTAATTAATGATGTCATGTTGTTTTCATTGTTAAAGATACTGTCGTGTTTTTTTCTGATGCTGCCTTTGTTCCGTATTTGTAGAAATGTAAAACAGTGAACGTCATTCGATTTAACGTGAAGGTTCGTGGAATAAAGAAATTCAGACATTAACAAATCAGTTTCATTTTTAGAGCTCTGATCGTTCGAGAATGAAAACGTTTCTCAAAACACATGTGAACTCTCCATAGCACGTTTTTTACTGACAAAATTTGTCAGTAAACTCCCACAGCAAAAGAAAGTTAAAAACCAAAGAAATAAAATAATGATGACATGAGAAGAATCAACTTCCACTGCTATCCCACTGAAAACAAACTTTTTACAGTGGCTGTCTCGCTCACACACACACACACACACACACACACACACACACACACACACACACACACACACACACACACACACACA
>JBBMJM010160488.1:15917-28839 GCA_037832705.1 Centriscus cristatus | reverse complement strand
TTCCCACACATCGCCCCTTTGGGTTGGTGTCTGCAATGGGGGTGCCAGGCCCCCCCCCCCCCCCCCCGCTCTATTCCAATGATTCGATAAGTCAGCAGGTTTATCAGCTGGGCACTGCACCCCTCACCACATCGCAGGACACGTCACTGGGTTTTCAGCCAGAGCTTTACCATTAGAAGCGAAGCAGCCGCCGTGTGCTGCTGCAGATTCCAGGTCAATGAATCCCTCGTCAAACTTTCTGCAGAGGAAAAACTTTTTTTTTTGTTCAAACAGTGTGAACAAACAGGGTATTTTAACATGCTCACTGAAAAAAAAAAAAAAAAGGGGGGTTTCTGTGACGCTTCAGAAAGATAAATCTTATAAATGTGTTTGGATCCCACATTAAATGGCTCATGAAAATAGCAGAGCCTCTGAGAGTTCACTGTGCTTCCTCTGTACGACCCACTTTGATGATGCTGAACGCCGCGCCGGTCGACGGGCAGCGAGGGGAAAAATACCCGTGGGCGGTTTCGTCCTCGCTCGTGTTGCCCGTGTGTTTCTCATCTAGGTGTACATGATGATTACCGTTGACTCTGATGACGGTGCGTTGTTGCTGAGTGTCTGGGAACTTATCCGGCGCTGGCCACGTCCAGAGGAAACCCTAAACGTGTGAGAAAGACGCGGCGGGTCAGGGTTCGACCTTGTATCGATGTCGTTCCGTGTTGAATATGTCAGTGAGATCTTGTACCTTCACTGGATAATTTGCTCATACAGAGTTTGAGCTCAGGTTAGTCCGCTGGCACCGCTCCTCGTTCTCACCAAGAAAGCAGCCCCTGTCAGTCCCACCCCCCACCCCCCACCCCCCTGCAGGCCGGAGATGAAACAGAGACCACAGTGTGCATGTATACGCTGTGTACATGTGTGCATCTTTGGCTTCCCTGAGCCTCCTAACTGACATCGGGACAACTGGTGCTGGTGTCCATAAGCTCCCACAGCAGGTGTGGGGAGCAGGCATGGGAGCAGGGGAGGTCTGCGCCCCCTTAACCCGAGGCCGCAGCCAAACCGGCCTGGACAAGTCAATATTTGCACTCAGTATCAAAGCCAGCCCTGTTTCTCGATGAAAAACGGGGACTGAAGTCAGCTAGTCCCAGATTCCAGCAGTTGTCGAGACTTACACCTTTTTAAAAAAAAAAAAAAAAAAACATTTTTAAATTCAATAAATGTATTCAGTTAATTTGTTGAAAAGTGGTCTGACAAAATGGTTGACCAAATGGTTTCCTGATGATTTCAGGCTCTTACATTGTATAAGTGCTGCAGAGTTTGTCTGACTCTAAATTGTGTGTTTAAGTAGCAAGTGGCGTGCTTGCTCCTTAAAAAAAACAAAAAAAGAAGCCATTTATTACTCATTACCCCTTTCAGAAAGAACGGAATTACACCCCACAAAATTGGTAATTGCCTCCTTTCAGACTTCACACATGCGCTGCAGTGTAAATGTGGGTAATTGGCGGTGAGCGGTGCAGCGGAGACGTCACACCAGCAGCTTCTTAGTCTGCAGCAGATGTGCGTTGCTGTTACCATAACGACAGTGGCGATGTGCGGGTAAATGTAGTGAATACAAAAAGTGGACGAGTCCTTCAAGGTTGGTTTATGTCTGCAAACCTTCTTTCATCGAGTGAGAGGCGACTGTACGTACGCCGACCGCCCGAGACCCTTTTACTGCTCTAAATCCCTCCTTTCGCCCCACAAAGCTCACCTTTTCATTTTCAGACGCTCACGGGAGAGCAGACTGCGCTGCTGTCTGGCTCCGCTCCTCCCTGTCTCTTAAAGAGTGTGTGGAAAAACACTTACACGGCTTTGCTTTGATTCGCAGTGTGTACAGAGGGGTTTCCATCGCAGCTTCCCTCATGTGGTCCGCCGGCCCTGTCTGCGCGCTGAAATCATCTCCTCAAATGTTTTTTTTAGGAAGAGACAGTGTCTTGACTCTATCACCCACCGTCCCACAGGGATTTTTTTTTTTTTTTTCAAGTTGACACAAGCTCGGTTGCAGTGAGGGGATATTTTTGTGTGTGTGGTGAGTTTGCTAAAGAAGGAACAGATTGGTTTTGGAATATGAGGAAGCAAAGAAACACCTGTACGGGCCGACTGAACAAGGCGGGTGAAAGATGTTAGAAAAACTACAGAGAAGGCCGTCGGAAGCCATTACCCACTTGGATGATTGTGAACAGACCACATGAGTCACATGGCGGCGAGCTTTGGTCAACACTTGGTGAGACACGACCAGGTCCAGTTTAGCTGTGTGTGTGTGTGTGTGTGTGTGTGTGTGTGTGTGTGTGTGTGTGTGTGTGTTTGTGCGTACCCCATCGGTTTTCGCACAGCAAGTCTGCCTGCCGCACTTGAGCTCAAGATTCCACATTACTGAGTGTTGTAGTAAACAAGCCAAGCAGGGCACCACTTGACCAACCCTTTTTTTTTTTAATAGCCTCCTTCCTTCCTCCTCACACTCCCACAGTCTTCTGAGAGGCTGTGCAGGCACACTGGGGAGTAAGGAAGTCAGCGTGATTCATTAAGTGAATGCGGCGCAACACGCTTGTCCCCGAAAACAACAGAGGCTCTGTTAGTGGACGAAATGACACTTAGAAATAATCGTGTGCCAGAGGCTGCTTGAAGCAATGACTGATGGTTACAAGGCCTCCAGCTGGGGTTCAGATTCTTTTTTGAATTATACAACAACTAACCCTGTATTCTTTTACAGAGTATTAGATATTCTGTTTCCTAGTCGGAGACCATAACCGTTGGAATCCAGAGTATTTTGGTTTTCTTATTCATCATTTTTTTCAAATCTTTCACAGCGGGGTCACCAACAACTTTTGTTGTTTCATTCTATTCAACTTCAGCATCGATCTAAAATCGAGTTTATTTACAGAGTCTCTTCAGTAATCATGGCCTCTACCCACCGTCTGACTCACTGCTGCCTCTTCAGGTACAAAGTGGTACAACATGTTAAGGGGGTTGTTGGCATCAACGTCAAATTTGGCATTAGCATCAACCTCAAACCTCTTCACGGTGTTGCATCATTCACTTGTTTACACTCCCACTCACAAGTCACACGCAGCCTCCGGGATGATTTGGGGTTCAGTGTCGTGCTGAAGGACACCTCCACGTGGACTCTGGGCTCATTCTAGGAATCTTCTGATTCCCGGACTCGTTTCATCCTGGAATGTTTGCACTTTTCAAATCCAGTCATTCAGTGCTGTTAAAATTCACATCAAGAGAGGATTTTCTTCAATTTCTGAACGTCCCGATGCCTGGATGTCGAACACGGGCAGGTGCATGTGTGCAGCGGCCCCGGGGGGCAGGCGGGTATGAACAAGAGGAGCACAGAAGGTGAGAGTGTTAGTCTCTGCTGCGGGGCCAAGACAGCACCAGTGAAACAGAAACCAGATGACCGAGAGGAGGAGGCGGGGGTGGGGGGGCTGAAGGCCGGCCTGCGTTCCGTCTGTTCTTTGTCTGTCTTCGCCCTGGAGGAGTGTCAATAGGCGACCATATTGTGCGTGATATTTCCCGTGTTGCAGCACGGCGTGGATCCCGCTTCGCTGCTTCTTGTGTCGTCAAACACATCTAATGCGAGATGAAAAATCCAATAATGACTCAGCACCTGTTTGTATCAAAGCATCTTTTCTTTAGTGGGAACTCAGAGTTCCTGATTGGTCGTCCCAGCTCTGGTTTCTGTGTGGACGATATAGACGTGACTCTTTGAGCCCACAAGTATTCGAGGATTGAAGGCTGGAGGCTTTGTCAACTGTGACGTTAGGAATGTTTCAGGGTCTTCCAGTCCATCATCCCCCGATCTGTGCACTGGTCCATGTCAAAGTGGCTTTGGTGGAGCTGGACGTCGGTGCCACCTCGGTTCTCGTACGAGCAGAACAGTGGGTTCCGTTGGATCCAGTGGTGTGCAGACGTGGTCGTGGTTGCTGCTGCCGCAAAACCAAGAACCAAAGCTTGAGTCGGGTTGTGAGCACTGGCAGCTGTTGTTCACTCTCTGGTCACAATCCTCTCATGATCTTTATATTTTGGACGGAGGTCAGCTCTCTGAATTCTTGACCGACTGTACGGTCAAGTACCGTTCATCTCAGGCTCTCCTGCTCGTATGTTTGAGGGAACTAGAACGTGGTCGTGGACCGGCCGGCAGACAGGCCGACTGGCACAGGCGACACTCAGCGACAGACGGATGAGTCGTGTTTGATGACGCCCTGCTCATCTATCAGTCCGCACCTCTCCAAAGCCTGGAGGCTCTCGCAGATGCCACAGATACCACATTCTGACGTCAGGACCGACCAAACAACAGGGGAAGTTGGGAAATGGCTGCTGGCTTGTTTACGGTCTGGTTCCCTCAGTATGGACAAGGCCTTTGACCCCAGAGGACTCTTGTCAGCGTCGGGCTGCTGAACAACACTCAAGACAGGAATAGTAACACGGGGAGGTGGGGGGAAACATGAGATTTGGGCCCATGTGTTGCAACGTTGAAGTGTCAGAGAGATGGGGATGAAAGAAAGCGTAAGAATAGCGTGCGAAGAATCTCGATTGTCAATAGGAAGTCATCGACGAACGGTTGGACTTTCGCAGTTGTTGTGTTTCTTCGACGCTCCAGAGCGGTTTGGGGAGTGATGCATGTGTGTGTGTGTGACCTTTACATTGTGCACATTAGTCTCCAGCTGGTTTTAAGTCCTGGGGGGGCGACCCCGGTCAACTCACCGCTGTCGGTCACTTTGATGCCAAATTAGTACCCTTGTGCCTGCGTCGAATAAACCCATTTTCTCTTGATGTCTTGTGTATTGTTCTGGCCGGTACACACAATATACAGTTTCTCTGAACGGCCTTAAAAAAGCAAACTAGTAACAGACACCAGTGTTTGTCTCGGCCCAGAAATTCCAAAAGACATAAGTGTCACTGGTTATATAGAACATGAAGTGTTATTCCTTTTTTTTTTTTTTGCTGAAACCAAAATGCCACATTTTTCCATCTTCTGAGCTCTTGTATGTATATATGGTTCACATGTTGGCCTCGGAGACATCCTCTAACTCTGGTGGAACCCGCTCCTGCCCTCGTAGCTGCGGGGCCACCGCTCCTCTTCCTTTTGAAGTCGTCCAGCAGTTCCCATTCCCGTCCTCCCACTCTGTCACCCAGACGTTACCCACCCCGACAGGCCAAAACACACACTCGTACCGGCGGATTAATGGGTGCCAATTTGCTGCCCCATTGTCTGGGAAACATTTCCTCGAGTGAAGGCTTGCGGTGAAATATTTACTGGGTGGGAGCTATAAGCAACTTCCAGGGAGGAATAAAGCCGGCGTAGTGTGATCAATACTTCCTTTGTTTGTTGAACCCCCGCGCTCAAACCACAGGGTCTCCAGCTCTGCGGCTCGGTGACACATGGTACATTTTCCAGCTGCTTTGTGAGTCCAGAGTGTAACCGTAGAGTTTAAAGAACATGTAAATGGGATTACTGCCGACGACCGGCTTAGCACCGAGACGGCGTCGCTGGAGTCTCCTCTAATATACTAATCAGGTTCTTGTTACGAGCGGCAGGCCGACCGGAAAGACGGAACGCACCAAAAGCCGTAGGTCCACTACTGCTATGCTGATTGCACGCTTAGTCCCTCGAGGACGGATTGATGCACAAGCACTCGTCGTACAAGACACCAGCGGTGAATATAGGCGATAATGGAGGAGATCAGTGGGGAACGCTATGGGTCCGAACGCATCTACTAAATTGAGCATCGGTAATCCGGCAGCCGGGGCTGTTTGCCGCAGCTGCGGATGTGTCGAACATGTTAATTTCCCTACTTGGACACATGTAGAGCCTGGATGTCTTTAAAACGAACTGGGTCATCCAGCAACACCTGCTGTGGGAATCTGAAGATCAACACTCGCTCCGTGTGCAGCAGCTGATTCTCCCTGTTCCTGTCAAATCCCTAATGATTGGAGATGATGGATGAGTCGGACACATGTGTAAGTGTTTCTCTCCGCCGTCGTGTCTCACCTCTGTGGAAAACGTTCTCCAATGTACCTTTTGTGGGTTTGGCGTGAAGCTCTCATCCGCTCACAGTCCAGCAGGCACCATCGGTTAAAAAAAAAAAAAAAAATACAACTGCACCTGTTCTCGTTTTGATGAGCGCCAGCCTCATCACCAACGCTGCAGACCTGAGCTGGGATCAGTTTGCCAGTGGAGCCGGCGTATTTCCTCTTTTAGTCTTAGAGCAACTACCACAAATAAGGTCATCTGCCCTGTTATTCAGACCCCCACTGGCAATGGAGGTAACAAATGCATGCTGCTGTGAAGATTTTAATATGTTCTCAAAGCAAACACATTTTCAATGAGCTAGTTATCGATTCATTCTTCAGAGGAAGGTTATCGCCCTACTTAAAGCAGCACAATCACTGAAAACCTGCCCTTAATTACCATTCACTCGCAATAAAATCATTCCAGCAAGGTCAAATAATCCTTCTCGCGCTTGAAGTTGTATAACTGAGTTGAAGGATTGGTATTCAGCGCAGATTATGCAAGATTCATATGCAAGGCTACAGGACTAGTCAACACTTCTTTTGTAACATTTAACATCACTTTTATTACCGAGCCTTTGGGAACACCAGAGCCACCACAGTAGCTGTGTCCTTTTTTTGATCCTATATTTTGATGAGTCATGTCTGGCGTGTGTGAATTGCAGCGGGTCACATCAACACGGAACAGCACACGCCGTCGATATCACTCCTTTATACGACTCCCGGCACACTAAGAAAAACCCAAACACATTCTAAACCGTAATTAAAAGTCTGCTCCAGTTTCTATCACTACATCATTTGTTCGTACTGGACGGCGTTGGCGTTTTCCCACCTCGCAGGCCGATTTCACCGGGAGCTCGTAATCACTTGGCCGATGCAAATGACATGTTATTTAAATGTTTCAATGAGCCCAACAGCTGGACGCTCCCGCGCAGCAGTAATACCTCCTGTCAGTCATTTAACACTACATAACCAATAATTGAAAACCGCCTCTATGTCTGAAGTGAAGTACCGCAGCCAAAATCAATTTCCTGGCCGTTCACACGGCGCTGCAGCTGCTGACGGCGTGTTGGCCCGTGTGTGACCTGTGCGTTCACATGCGACTCATCATACAAGTGAGTTCTATCAACCATAAACCATTGATGATTTTATCTCTCTGACCGGTTACGCAGATATTTATGTTTCAGGACGAGGTTTTAAATGCATCCTTAGGGAGCTCGAAGCCCATTGTAAACAAGGTCGGACCAATGTGGATCCCTCGTTATGCACTAAGTCTCAGCCCTTCGTCATCGTGACATAATACAGACGCCGATGGTGTTAGTTAGTCCTGTCGGTAAACACCGGCGCCCTGAGACGGGACAGAGCGCCGCTCTGACTCTGGAACCGGCCGAGTTGTTTGCTCCGATTTAAAGTTGTATACCTAAGGCAACTGGGGAAAAAAGTACCCGCTGTCTGCGACTGCATTACACCTGTGAAATGTTTGTGCGAACACTAGCTCATACAGGTTGTTACGACGACCACAGCTAATTCGATTATCGTGGAGAAAAAAATGCTTTTATTTAATGAAATGGTTCCAAATCGACTCATTTGCTTTTGGAGTAAGATGAGAGAATCAGCCGGCAGCAGAGTCTAGGAAACATCCCAAGGTTTTCAACCCTGTTTGAATAAACGTGTTTCATTAGGTCGTCTCAAAGGTCCGTGTTGTGTTTTGTGGGTGTCGACCTTTCCTGGACGTCCTGCTGCTGTGTTCGATATCCGACCAACCTCCAACACACCCAGGGAATAACTGGACAATTACTCGCAGGCTGATTCTGTTAAGTTTGGACCAGACCGGACTCCGTTTTCTGTTTTCTTTACATTGAACCTCAGCTCACCGGCTTCTGGCTCCAGCGTGTGAAGAAAAATCATTTTTCAGACTTAATACTTAACTGCTTCTCACCGAGACGCCAGTTTTCAGGGTTAATTCTGCACCTGGAGGAAGAAAGTGTGAGTGAAAATATCAATTGGTGATGAACAAACCATCAGCGAGTCTTCATTACTTGACACGTTCACTCGACACGTTCATCATTCATGATTACTGATCATGAAATATGTCGGAGGACTTCTCAGCCAATTACCAAACACAGAGTAAATACCGCTCCGGTCACACTCAATTGCTGTTTTGAGCAAAGTGGAATTTAATTTCCCAAAGTTTTGGATCTCTCACACCATGAACATGAACATT
Organism: Centriscus cristatus; assembly: GCA_037832705.1. Classification (NCBI taxonomy): domain Eukaryota; kingdom Metazoa; phylum Chordata; class Actinopteri; order Syngnathiformes; family Centriscidae; genus Centriscus; species Centriscus cristatus. Next base: position 20,576 of record JBBMJM010160488.1, on the reverse strand, counting down.
TTCTGATCTCCAAGGACCCAAACAAACTGTACGAAATGTTTTTTTCCCCCTTCCTGTCAAGAGAAACACATTCTGCTATCGTGTTTCCAATAAGAAATCAATGCGTCCTTTGTGTGTCATTTTAATTCACAGAGACAGTGGCAGTGAGGTCGGGCACCAGGCGGTGAGGTTAGAAATAGTGCTCCAGGGACAGCGCAGAGTTAGAACTTGGCTTTGATCAGATGGAGCTCAGGTTACGAGCAGCTGCCCACCCAGATTCACTGGCAGGTTTAAGTGTCCAAAACCCAATCCCTGCCAGCAGTGAGCTCGAGCCCGAGGCCAGAGGAGAGCATTGTGTCTCTGGCACGACCCGATGCTCAGCTGCAGCGAAAGCCGCCACTTAGCTGAGGTGAACGTCGATGCGGTGCTGTCATTAGGGAACAAATCAAAGGTACGCCGCCCTCGGAAAGAGTGGAAAACGCACGTAAAACTGAAATAATCCAGGATAACGCGTGTTTTTCTGTTGGTTGTGTTGGTTACAGCACCTGCCGAACCTGCCGAGTCGTCTGCTTACACACCTAACGTGTGCAGCAGCAAAAGAATGTTTTTTTTTTTTTCCCAGAAACAGGGATTGAAACGAACCGGGGTTGAAATGTTCTGATCATCTATCGACCTCCGTCGTCCCACTGCATGCAGCGTTTCCTCCTCAGCCCTCTGCAGACGTTTCCCACCGGCCACAGAACATGATTTAGTCTGAGTCCCTCCTCGGCGGACTTCTGGATCGACATAGCGTGTTTCATATTTTCAGCACCATAGCAACGGGTTGATTGTCGGTGTGAAGTGGCCGTTTGAATCGACCGTGTCCGATGAAATGAAATGAAAGGCCAAACTGTCAGCGTCCCAGAGATCCTTTTGTGTGTAGATGTGTATGACCGGGGAGGGGGGAATGGGGGGGGGGGGTTGTCATTTTCATGAGACAGCATGTTTGTTGATTCCATGCCAGAAACCTCACACATGATCTTATACGTTAGTGGAAAACTATTCTAACTACACACACACACACACACACACGTATTACTGCTATGAATTTCTCTCACGAACGGTGTCGTAATGCGCAGCGAGCGCTCCAACGTAACTGATCTTATCTTCTCCACTTCCTCTGGTTAGTCGTACGAGGTAAAGAGTGAGATGACTCCTCCCAGGAGAAGAGCCGGCCCGATTGAAAAAGGTGTCGCATCCATCTGGTTCCGTCCTCTGGAGACGCTGCTCTGACGGAGCGAGTGGCTGCAGGGGAGCGAAGCTCCTTCTGGTTATTTGTGTCTGTACTGACACTTGGAGGAGCAGCCCGGGGGTGTCAGGTGTCGTGGGCGAGCGTTGAAGGACAGTTACGATGGGGAAGATGAGATTTGGTCCACGTCCTCGCCCGTTGGACCCTCGGTCGGTCGCTGGTTGAGCTACAAGAGCAGCTGGTACCGCCGCTCTCTGTTTGCGACGTCTGTCTGCAGCCAGAGTCAGAAGTCTGGCCAGTCATTCCCAGCGAGAGCAAACCCAGCCAGGTCAATATCTGCTTTCGTGACCACTGCGCTCTTTTGTCCTGCACTTCTCCTAAGAGGGCGTCTTTGATTGTCTATTGGCAGCGCGGGGTTTTATGTTTGGCCAAAGACGTAGAGCCTGCGGGCCAAATTTGGCTCCCAACTAAAGTTTTTGTTGGCTCTCCAAGAAATTAAAAAAGTGATTTGGTTTTCTTTATTTGGTCAACTTAAATGTAATTTAGCAATATCTAAGTGTGTTTTGATTTCCACTGTTATATTAATAAGCACTTTGTCGACCAAGAAAAACAGTATTTCTGTTGCGTTTTAAGATCGCCATCGACCGCTGGAGCTCTGGGCTCACTTAGCATTAAGATTTCAGCTCTACCTTGTCAGGACTCTGTAACATCAAGTGTCAGGAGGTTGTTCCTCCCCGTTTTGGACATTTTGACACCAGTGCTTGGTTTGGCTTTGATGCCAGACAAGGCATCGAAAACCCAGTTCAAGAAAATAGGCTGCGTCCTCTGGAGAGCAGCACCGCATCTGTCCAAAGCACAAGCAGTCACTTTAAACTCCAGGATTCGTACGAGTCTGTCACGGGAGGGGCTGCCGTGATTAATGGCGAGGAAATGAGCCTGCCTGAGGATCTTGAAGCTGCCCGGTCGACCGAGGGCAGTGTACGCGGCCTTTAACCCGTTTGTCTTCCCAGTTCAGGGCTTTTTGTCATGTTTCCTTGTGGCTCAGACAGACAAGAACATGATATTATGTAAAATAGAATCTGGGACCGAGTCACTGGACCACTGTGACAATGTTGGAAGAGTCTCGGGGTCCAGGCACAGAACCATTTCAGGTTTGGGTGACTGAACAAAAAAAAACCCCAAAAAACAACCAACAAACCAGTACCATTTCCCGTCATCGCCCCTCAGGCAAAGTGTGGGATTGTCTGACAAGGTTTTTATTTTCAGACCCCTCAAAGCTGTCAACATCAGCCCTCAAGTGCCATTTGCTCACCACATGGGCTGTTCATAAGCAGATACACATTTCTGCAGCCGACCACATTACCTTTCCCGTTTCGACCCCCGTTCTGGTTCCCAAACCACAAGTCATGTGGGTCTCAGGCAGCTGATCCCACAAGGTTTGAATCACTTGTGCTCAGATGATCCCTTCTCTTTACAATTCAGCGCCACCGCACAGGAACTGCAGCGGAACGGACCCGGTATCTCCCCCGTGTCTCATCTTCTTCCTTTGGCTCCATCGCAACTTCCAAATTGCGCAGGATAGCACCATTACTCACCGGTGTCACGGCTGAGCCCGGGACGCTCTGCCAAGCATCCGACGCCCGAGGCTGCTGATCTTTTTCATCGCTGCCACCTCTGATACCCCGAGCTACGAGTCCTACGAGTCCACCGGCGCGCGGCTTGATTAATGGTGAAGTGATTGTGTTTCACAGACGGTGTGTGCGCCGCATGTTTCGGACCCACATCAGACAGCGGCGAGTTGGAAATGGATCAGGGACGATGAGTCGGGGGGGGGCTGAGGGGTATTCACACCTGTCACTTAACGCCACGTTACATTCTCCTTAATCCTCTGTACCATCATCATGTATGTCCTTCTTATCCCATGGTGCTTTTACCAGTTTACTGGTGATGACATTGCACCGTCCCACGTGCCCGATGTTGATCGGAGATCCTACGACGGCACTAACGTCTTTTTTTTTTTTTTGCGCTTTTGCTCCTTAATGCGCTTCACAACGTCACCTCATTCACATTCACACATCTGCACTCTGACGCAGCATCAGGAGCCACTTGGAGTTCAGGCTCAATGGAAGACTCTTCAGCATGGACCGTGGAGGGGTCAGGACTCGAGCCAGTAGCCTCCCGATCGCCCGTGTCTCCGGGGTCGTATCCATCCTGACATGTCTTTATGACGGTGTTCCTGGCTGATGGACCAGCTCTCATTAGATCGATCACTCTCTGAGCTCCGTCTCATCCCAGTGGGATGAACCCTGCTGCTTTGTTAGCGCTCAGAGTCTGGAGAGAGAGAGAGAGAGAGAGAGAGAGAGAGAGAAAAGGATTCCATGTTTCAGTGTCGCCACCTTCCAAACATGCTGGCAAATGGGAATCAGGTTCAACCTGCAGCGTTTGGTGCCATATGGACGTGGAACGTCCTCCAGGGGCAGGACTTAGTGGTCGGAGAGTCACTGGAGGGGAATGAGTTGCAGCGAGTGTCGTTTGACGTGCAGGAGTGAGAACCTGTCAGATCCGTCATGTCACAAAGCACAAAGCAATCCGTCATCCCAAAGTTAAAAGAAAAATACATGAAAAAGCGTTTCTTCATCTGTTCTTCATGACGTGTAAGTTAAATGTTTGTGTTATGGAATTTTGAGGTCTCCTTTTGAGACGCGCCACTTCCTGGTGTGACACAGAAAGTGATAAATCAAAAAGGGAAATCATCTGCCATCCCTCCGCAAACACACACCAGCTCATTTCCTCAGCTGGTGGACTCACGGAGGACACGCCACTTCCTCTCTGTTTTTCTCGACTTGTTGAAAAGCACAGCCTGACTGCGTTTCATTGTTTGGAAAGTGGAATGTTTGCAGCTGGGAAACTTTCAGGAAAAAAAATTAAAAATAAAAAAACAACGAGATAATTCTCGGTGACAAGACAGCTGAGTGTCGTTTCATCTCAGGAGTGGAAATAATTATGAGGCCTGGGTCTCTTCTTCTTTGTGAGCTGCCCTATTTACGACACACGGTTCGGTCGCGAGCGGCCGTGACACATTACCAGCTGCATCGTGGAGCTGGGTGGTGTCTGTCTGCCAGCGTCTTGGATCGAACGTTACACTATTAGATTTCATTTCCTCCCCGTTCCAACGCCAATGTGTTTTCACTGTGATGCATCTCGTGGAAAAGTGTTTGCAGCCTGTTCTCTGAGGATGTGACATAACACAGTGACAAACACGGATATTTAGAACAGGGGCTCGGGACCTGTTGGAGCTCATTAACGAGATCCCGTTGTCTGTAGGGCTCAGGGCCTTGTTTATGTCCACAACAAATATGGCTGCTGCTGCTCTCGCTGTCAGACTCTTTCCTCTGATAAGAGTCAGTGACGTTGGTCGCAGCGTCGTCCAGTAACGTGCACTGTGATTTTGA
>JBBMJM010160488.1:0-15817 GCA_037832705.1 Centriscus cristatus | reverse complement strand
CTGTCAGACTCTTTCCTCTGATAAGAGTCAGTGACGTTGGTCGCAGCGTCGTCCAGTAACGTGCACTGTGATTTTGAATATGCCCCCACTGGTGCCACCTCTGGAGTGAGGAACGTCCTCCGTCCTTCCAGTTGTGGTCTGGATCTCCAGGCTTGGTGTTCATATGTCAGCAACCAATGGATGCTTTTCCATCACTGAGAATATTAGACAAATAATAATGTCGAAGACAAATCGGAGCCCCCCCACCCCCATCCTGTTAATCTGTTTCTTGTTCTCTCCCAAGGAAATATCCAACTTTTTAGCTGCTAAATCCTCCAGCAGCTTGTCCTGTGAATCTCACAACACTCTGTAGATCTTTTGAGTTTTCATTGAAAGCAGCTGCGGCGTTCTCTCTGCGGCTTTGTCACCACGACAAACTCTGTCACACTGACTGGGCCACTGTCGACGTGAACGTGAACGCGGCTTTAAATCACTTCACGTTTCGTTCTTAGTTTTTGTTGCTCGGTCTCAACCCTCCCTTGGTTTGATTGAGAACGACCTCCTTGAGCTGTGGCCACCGTCGTTGGCGCGCTGTCTTGTAGAATATGTCCAGAAGTGAGTACGAACCGCTCTCACCCGCAACATCGGTGGCCCTGGAAAACAATGGCTGCTCATTAGAGGAATGTTTGCAGTCGACTTAAAACCGGGATAAGAACTGTCAACAGTCTGCAGTGTTCCTCACGTAGAAGATCAAGGAAGCAACTTTCCGAGGTTTCCTTCAAGAAATGTTGTTTATTTTTACTCAAACTTGAAGGAACCGAGGGCCACACAAGTGGATGCTTGACAAGTGCAATACAATGATAATAAACAGTGATTCTCCGTGGAGGGGGTCGTCGGGTAGGAGCATTCCCAGGCAGGGGAGGGTCTGCCGCCCCATTGTCCCTCGTGTTTGTCCAAAACCGTGACACTGGTCCGTGCTCTCCAGCGCCTGTGACTTCTCAAAGAGGCCGACGTGAATATTCAATTCATGACCATCTTGAACGAAATCGCCGCGCCTCTCGAAGGCAGAACGGCGTTGGAAGCCAACATCTGGCGTTCTCACTGCTCGTCTTATTGACGAGTAAAGGACTTTTGATCATGTGATGTGGGGAAACCAATATCTACACGCATCCATCCGTGACAAAAATAAACAGCTGGGGGGGAAGTCGAGCCTGAAATTGTAATTATGTCAAATTACATGAATAAAAGGGATCTGCCACATGATCATTTGGGATTAAACAGGAACCCGTGTGTTTTGGGATGAAGTCACGCTGTCTGTCTAACACCTGGCGCGCACGCGGCGTTTCAAAACGCTCAGAGTCATTAAAGTGAAGGCCGTTCACACGTCACTGTCTGTGGGCAGTCCATGGAAAGCTGTGAACATGATGCACGTAACTTCATGCAGCTTTTCTGCGGTCGACGCACATTCGATGGGGCGTGTTTGGTAAAACCCCAAAGGTTTTTATCAATTAAAATGTTTGAATCCATCAGTCTATCAGTAGGTGAAATGGGGATGCACTCTCTGTGAGTGGAAGGAAGAAGACGTGTAATTTTCCCTGAAACGGGCCCAGGATGAAGTTGAAATGCTGCGCTGCTGGCACCTTTAAACTCGGGTATCAAGATCTGTCGCTTCCTTTTCCGCTAATTTATTTCCGATCTGTTCTTCTTACCGAGCTTTGTTTGAATTTATTGAACTATTCAAACACACGGTTCCTCCTTCTTTTCATGCAGTTTCACTTCCTGCCGCATGTTTCTTTTCTCCTTTCCCTCCCTGTACTCATTTACCTCTCACTGTTTCCAAACACGCGCTTCCTGAGGTTTCTGCCTCATCCGAGATGCATGGGCCCTTTGTCTGCACCGCGCAGATGAAAGGTCCGCGGTGAAGCATCAAACTGCGTGGAAACAAAAGGATTCTTTCTCTTGTACTCACACATTGGAGCAATCTCAGTGACAGCTGTTCCCCTCCCGGGTGTCCCCATCTCCCTCTGCCTCTCAGGCCCATCCACCCTGTGTGTCATTGATTTATGAAAATATCAAACGGCAAATGAAAGGGCCCACCAAAGTGGTCTGTCGACCGGGAGGCACGTCGTACGGGCCCCTCCTTCTTTACTCCCGCCGAAGCTGTTCGACACCGGGATTCTGGAGCAGTTGTGCTATCTAACCACCTCAGAGGAAGATCCCCTGATCTGCACAGATGCACGGCTCAGCTCCCACAAAGTTAACCCACGGTAAATCAAAGTCCTCTGCTGTGTCTGCAACTTGTGGCTTTTTGCGCCGCAGACACACAATCGCTGGCTCTGTCACGGACGTGGGACGAGAGAACACCGGGTTTCAAAGGTGGAAGGAGCGTCCATTTATTTGAGAGAGGAAACAGGATTTTTTTAAATCCTGGGAATCTTATTTATTGTGCGTTATCACTTTTCCGGCACCTCCTGACGGCAAGATGGCTGACAGCTGTAATCAAAGCCAGCCTTTGTGGTCGTTGGATGAGAATGGTCTTAATTAATTCCAGAGAGACGCGTGTCTGCGCTAAATTCTGTGACAAAACTGGATTGTTGCGAATTGGCAGGAAAATGTATAAGTTGGTTTCCTATGGGATGTTTCCATTTATATGAATTCCTATTGTGCTCGCTAAGAAAAATACGGTATGAATCCAAGCATCTCCTCAGTTATGTTCTGAATTTATATGTATCCGCTTTAGCTAAAAGACTGTGAAATGTCCTGGCAAGACGCACGCAGCACAAACAAGCCCACGATCCATTAAAGATCCAGCTCAATCAACTTTTAGTTTTCTTCTCCACATTTAATCAGTGTTTTCTACATTAGCCGGATTCCGTGCCGTGCACGCTTCGACAAAGACACAGGAAAAATGGGGTCGAAGTCAGCGGTGACCTGGCAGTTCACCGCAGAGCAGCTCGAAACGGCTGATGGAGACGGAGTGCAGAGCCACTCGCACCCTGGAGCTTGGAAAAAGTCCTGGTTGCCTTAATGAATCCAGAACACGGCAGGTTTACGAGTCATAACCCGCAAAAATATTAAAGATCCAAACATGGGATTTAAAGTCCTTCTTGAAGGCATTTGGCACAGCTGAGCTTTATGTGAAATGTGTAAACATTTATGTAAAGCCTGTGCGCTTCTACGGTTACTTTGAACGTACACAAGAGAATAACAACAACATGGATTTACTTACACATCTGCCCGCTGATCTGCATCCCATCTGATCCCAAATCAGACGACGGGGACGTTGGATTATTCTTCACAGGAAGTAGACACATCCTCACTGTCAGAAAGGGCCGGTGCAGAAGTTCATTAAAGGGCCAGTGTGTAGTATTTAGGAATGTGTGGAACGACTAAGAATTGTCGGGTGAGCAGCTCCACGTCCATGAATCTTCCTAGTTAATACTGCTGTGTACCGTAATCTAATTCATTCATTCAGGAGCATTCACTGCAGCTGCTCCTCCGAGAACGGATGCAGGGTCTGCAACCTCACCACTAGATGTCACTAAATCCCACATCCTGCACAACTCGCCCCTTTCATTCAAATACTGTCGCATGCACTCCCCTCTTGGACGCGTCTCAGCCCTCTGGCACATCTCACTCTGGGATGCAACTCAACGAGCTTCCAGAAACGTGCAGAGAAAACATGGCGGCTAATCGATAGTCGAGAGCGTGTTTTACCTTGTAAGAACAAACGTCCAAAGGCAAAACAATTATGAGCGGTTCAGTGGTTAATGAAGCTTCCCGGCACTAATTGAGTTCATGGACCATGTGCACAAGCAGACGAGTGTTTGAGGAACACCAACTTCACATGCTGGAAGTAAAGAGGCCAAAGTGTGGCTTTAAGCCAAAGAGACACATGCACACCTTGTTGTCAACAGCTCGACCCAGCAAACGGTGTCAACAAATCCTCCTGGATCGTTTTTTTTCTTTTTTTTCAGGTAATATATCCCCCCCAATACACACACGCACACACTCCAAACTGTTTGCGTATGCAGATCACAGCAGAGTGATCCAGATATTTGACTTGGAAGAGGCGTCGGGATGCTGAAATGTGTTATGGCAGCATTCACGAGATGTCACCATCCATTGAGGAGCGAGTGAACCGGAGGTGTCGACGTTAAGTGTGGTTGATTTCTCGTCTTTGGAGGATGTTTTGTTTTTCAGATTCCATCATCCTGTGTGAAGCCAGCGCGCTCGCACCTACTTGAACTGGGTCCACAGTTTAAGAGTGTTTAACTGTTTATGTCAATGATGCCAGAGCTCTTTAGAATAAAACAAACACACTGCAGCCTGTCAAAGTGCTAACCCTGTTGTCTTTTTCTCTCTTTTCTCTCCCCTCCATTCCCGTCTGCCTCCATTCCCGTCGCCTCGGGTGACCCCAGGTATGTCAAATCATTTCACGCCATTCACGACCGCTTTTTAGTGTGATTAAGAAACCCTTTGCTGCTTTAAGACAAATCATACAAGAAACGACGTGTGCAGCCGCGACTGTTACTGGAAGCCGAACCAGCATCTTGCATCACTCACGATATTACGATGATAATACACAACAAATAAACACACGCAAATCAAACCGCACAGAGGTCCCAAGAGGGAAAACCTAATTCAACTTTGAAGTGGTTATAAAAAAAAGACAAAACCTCAAACCTTAATGGTCTTTCCCCTTATTGGGGTTAAGACTTCTGTTTTCATTGCAGCAATGAACCCCCCCCCTCCCCTCCCCCCGTATCTCTGCATTGCGTAAGCGGTACAATACACCCCATTTTTCAAGCACACTAGGTGAGACATGGTGAGCATCCAAACGCGGGCTCCCCCACACGGCGCAGGAATGTTTTCTTAAAGGAAATACCCAATTTATTTATGTATTTCCAGTACGGTTTGCTCTCAGCTTCACATGGGAGAGACGGAAGGATCAATTGGAAAGAGGTCCGATCCCGCAGACTTAATTCCTGGGATCTGGCAACCATCTGAGGCAGCAAACAACAACAAGCAACCATTCACAATATAATCTCATCAATCTGCCTGATAGAGTCAGGGCGGTGTGGATTACCGTAATGCACATCATTACCCGTTCTACATATTTGTGTATTCAGGGTGAATCATTGTGATCCCACGGCTCGTTTCAGACGTATTAAATGTACAACGTAGACCCGTGAGTATGGCAGCATAAACACCGTCTAATGTGTGTTTGGTTAAAGTAATTACCAGGGCAATTACCAGCTAAGAGCAGGGAGGAAGTCTCCTTTGCATTCCTCCACATCCCTATGTCCGTTTTGTCTTCACACACTCAGCCGAGTTGTCGTTAATTCTTCTGAATGGGTGCGTCATACCGCCAAATCTTCCTCCTTTTCGTTCACATTTCTATGTCTGAATTCGTCCTGGTCGTATTCTCCTCGGCGTTTCTGTCTCCTGCCTTCATTCTTGGCCCACTTCCTCATCCCAGTTCCCTATAAATAACGCCACCTGTTGGTGTAGGGCGTCCATGACACCCACAGGACGGTAAACAAGTGAGCAGTGCCCATACAACCTAGACAAACCATACCACTGGTGCGGGGAGCTATGTCTGGAACTCACTGACTAATGCATTCGTGCAGAGTCCGGAGGGAGAAAGCTGGCGCAGTGAGGCCACGCTTCAAAACGACCTCCAATTCTCTGCAGAGGAGGGATTTGAGATGGAAGCTTTAAGATGAAGTATCGTTTTTGTACGTCCTGTATTTTGGGCAGCGACTCAGATGCGTTCGTAGTGTGAACATAATGCAAATATGCACTTTTAAGTTCGATGGAGACGCAACCCGATATCGCCTCTTGAAGGCGGCGATGCTCAGCGGAGGGAGTGGGTAATCGATACACGTTTCACACCTTAAAGTGAAGGGTAAGGTGCAAGGGTTAGAGCGCTTGAAAGCACGCGCAGCGGGACGTGATCGGGGCGTGGAGGACGGGGTCGGAGGCCAGCGGCTCCTGCGGCTTTGAAATGGGAGGCGCCGTTGGCTGCTCTCACAAGCTGGAGCGGCTTACAGCATACCGCGGCCGACAGTTGTCGTGTCAGGTGTCGTCCAAGGAGAGGCTATTTTTGAGATGACGGAGCGCGTTCTGCGATCACACGCCGCATCCGAAGGACAATCAGCAGTCGGACGTTTACTGTGTGACGGCGCCCGGCTGTATTCCAGCAAACAAACACAACGCGGACGCTTCTGTGTCTCTGAGCGTCTGCTTAATGTGACTGATGGTTACACACCAGGAGGAAGATGCGTGCGGTTGATTGTCTCCTGCCTCCCGTCCTTAAAGAGCAGAGAGAGTTTTTCTTCATGATGACATCTCCCTCTCGAGGGCACTTTGCTCATCTGCTAATTACTGTCTGCTCGGTCTGGAACGAGCACGACTACTTCCTCTCGTCCTTCAAAGGGACGCACCATGCCGGCCTGTTCGCTGTGCCAAATCAATTAGTCATCAAACGTCCCTTGGAGAAGAACAGTTAACCTTTATTTTCATCAATGTTTCATTAGCTATCACCCCTACGAGCGCCACGTTTCCTCCTTCGCCGAAGTCGGGGCCAGTCTCCGCGGTGCGTCCATTAGTATTCTCTTTGTCCTCTTGGAGATCTTGTATATCTGCAGCAGTTCACGGGAGAAAGCGACGGTAATGAATGTGTCTTCATTCTCTCATGGATTATTCAGATATCGGGGCTCTGGTCGAGGATAACGGCGAACCTGCAAAGCAATGAGTAAAGTCATTTCTATCGCACCGATTTATAATCGCTGGGATGAAATTCTTGACATTCTTTTATGTGGCGTGATATTGTGATGACTTCTCTTCCTTAAAGACTGAAATCCCTCCCCCGTGCACTGAACATGAAGTCCGGACCTTGGTGGTAAACGGTAGGAGGAGTAAGTAGTGATTAATTATAGCAATTTGTTGATTCGTCATCTGTCAACAAAGACTGAAGATCGGGGAGGTCAAAGTTTGTCAGGCGGCTCATGGAGGTCACAGGTTAGCAAACAAACACATCACCCCCCTCCTCCCCTCAGCTGAGTTTCTTACAGACGTGGAATCTAAAAAGTATATTTATTTTTAGAATTGTTTCATGAAGGTTTTTTTTTAGCAGTTTCTTGACGAAGCGACACCTTCACAGAGGAGGAAGCAGAGCAGTTGTAGCATGTGCTGGTGGCATCCAGACAGACGGCAGCTGGCTGCTCCTCAGCTTTTCTAATCACATTCTTCCTCCGCGGCCCAAGCAAAGGCGTGACCCTGCTTCCGATCGAGGCTGCTGGGGCAGCTTACATCCGACATGTGTCCGGGTAATATGGGCGAAGTTGGCGCCGTTAATTCTGGTGCTGTCAGCATCGACACAACAGGAGCAGGAGAGAACATTGAGTGTTCAAGAAGATAGACCACCATATCTGTGGTCTTTTGTGTTTTCTGAAAGAAAATGTGAGTCAGTATTATTTCAACGGACCATCCAGAGACGCCACTTGTATCAGATTGAATTCAAAACTCCGCCGGCATTGAAAAGGATTTAAATAGTCCAAGGAACAACTCTGGGCTAAACTCTTTGCAGACACACTGCAGATTCAGAGATTGATTTGATCACTGGTTCATCTGTCATGGTTCTCTGGTGAGGGGGAGGGAGGACAGAAGAAAAGTGTGAGGATAAGCAGGTTCATTATTAACATGGGGGAGATGACAATGGGGTACATGAGCAGATGAAGCTGGAAGATGATGAAACAACAGGAAAAGATGTTCTGGCTTGGCAGACAGATCCGCCCCCCCACCCCCCAACCCTCAACAGATGAACTTCAATCAGCTGAAGAGAGTCTGACGACAGGAGGGTAAATGACGATCAGACACTGGTGGAGCTGACTGACGCCGGTCGGCTGCCAGGTGATCTTAATGCAGGATGAGAACAGGGGTGCGTGAAAGGGAAGACGATGCCGCGCAACAACCACAAAAGCCGGGGTCGTAAATAAAAATACTGAAATGAGAGCACACGACTGGACACGCTGACATGGTTGGAGACCGTTTTGTTGCAGAACCTCACAAAACGTTGTGTGGTGATCTTATTTCGTACGTCGTCCTCTGTGAACACACATTGCATAAGTCGCCAAAATTAGCAAATGGACCTTGTGTTCACGCAGTCGCGGCAGGAAGCCTGAGTCCTCGTTGCTGTGGGTGGGAACGCTTTTGTCTTCTGAACTCACATTGCTCTTATTGTGGTCAAAAGTGACCAAAGTTAAAAGGAAATCATTGTGCTCGCTACGATTTGCTCTCGCCCTTTATCTTGTTTTTGGGCCTGCTCTGTCTCATTAGGGGCAGCACAGTTTTCCAGGCAGAGGCAGTCATGCAGACCGGCAAAGGTTCAAACTGAAGGCCTCTGTCACCTCACATTTACCCTGCAATCGATGATTAGAACGCATCCGCCGACCCAAAATTCCTCACGATGGAATGCTCATCCTGATGAGCAAAGCAACTGTAGATGCTTGTTTTCCACGGCTGGTACGTTTGAAGTGTCTGCCCAGGGAGAGGAGAACCATGGAAAGCATGGCCTTACTCGTTCAGCAACAAGTCCGAAATATCAAACCGAGGTCCAGAGCTCGACATGATTGATGGAGAGATGCTCACAAAGAAGCGAGTGTCACAGTGTAACAGTCTGGAGAATGTTGCCCGGTGGCGTAGCAGGCACTGCCAGTCAGGTCATCAAACCACAAACCAAATTCCACAGAGACATTTTTTTATATATATATATATACACACATATATCACACTGCTGTTAAGTAAACCAGATGCTCTTCTCCATAACATACTCATGTGCGAGGCCACAGGTTTCCTTCCTGTCACACAAAACGATTTCTAATCCAGCCAAAATTGGAACCGTCTCCAAACGTTGAGAATGCCGCGGTACACGCCAGAGTTGATTTCTGTCTGTCAGCAACTCGGCCACTTCTAGCACAAAGCCCCTCGTTTTTTTCGGTGTAATTTCGCCGTAAGTCATCCCTGCGAAAACAAGGTTTCGTCAAGCTATTCCCAGCGCGGACCTGTCCAGGTTTGTGGTCATTCTGTTTGAACTTGTCCTCAGATGTTGGAGGGTCTTATTTGAAAGCGATGCACTCTCCGTGTTTGCAGTCACTTAATTGCTTTCTGAGTAAACTGCTCGTTAGGAGAATCCGTCTGGTCGAGAGATGCTCGTACATAAGCAGTCTGATGTTATTTTTGTGAGGACTACCTTGTCTAATTAACTCCTAATTTGTTTTGACAATCTAATGAAGCACAACACCTCGTTACCATGTGTGTGAAGGTGTTTCAGAGTCATATGCACGTGGTCGTCATCCGTTGTCATAATAGAGATGAAAATAAGACACACATATCATTTGATTTGGTTTGTCAGCTACTGGAAGCCTTTCATTTTGGGTTTATGGGTGTAGTGCGGCGTTTGGTGGCGGGGGTCAGCACAGTGGTGTGCTATCGACGACCCACTCGCTCATACTTGAAGTCCGACCAAGTGATTCACTAAATGATGCTGGTGACCCAAAGAGGAAACCAAAACCGCAGGCATTCCCCACCATCCCCTCCCATTTGGAGAAGAAAGCCCTCTCGCTGGAGATGTGCCTCTGTGGCAGTCCCAATTTCTTTTTCTCCCCCCGTGTACTAAAAAAAAAAAAAAAAATCCTGCTAATACACTGGTAGCTTCAGCTTCCCACAGAGATACATCCAATAAAATAAATAAAAGTCCAATAAAAATAAAAGCCCAAAGCCAGAGAGCTGTCGAATAAGTTTAATAAGAAAGTGAAAATGATGCAAACAAGTTAGCGTATTTGTCCTTTATCCCAGGATCACTTCAGGCTTTTAGAAGTTAAATGTGTCGGACCCACCAGCAAAGTGCCAAAGCTCCTGCCAGTCTCAGGCTAATCTGGTTGCAACCCAATCCTTGAAGCAGACTTTTGTGTACAAATGAGCCCTCTGTGTCACTTCAGCCCTGCTGCTTGTGGTCTGCATTCCGCCTGTCGTAGACACAAGCTGTCTAAATAAATGCTCGGTTGCCTTTTTATTCCAGGGGCAGCTTGTGTTGTTCTGGGATGGGGGGGTTTATGCAAACATCCACGCTGCACACATGCTCATGAACGTCCACAGACCAAAACAGTGGCATTCTACCAGGCAGCACACACTGCAGACACCAGCTGGGGACCTGTTAACAACCAAATAGCATCAGTCTGTCAGTGAGCAGTTTGCTGCTGCCTGTTTGTTCTTGTGCCTGCGGCAGACTGCAGCTTTCAGCTGACACTCGTGGTACCGGTATCAAATGTATCCTTGCCAGACACTGTGCACTTGTGCATTCAGATTAGTGCTACAGAATTAGTGTGTGTGTGGGGGGGGTCCGGTCCTGAAAGTCTGCAGACGGCATCTGTTCAACTCCACAGAGGCTAAAATGGTTCTACAGTGCTGGAGGAGCAGATCTCAGTATTTTGTAGAACTTATTCACGAAATGGGAGGGAGTTTAAATAAAAAAAGAAAAGAAAGATATTTGCAGGTTGAAATGAATTCACTCACAACAAATCAGATACAGACAACAGCATCAACACCAGCCAGACGCTGTGACAGATTTAAATATTTGCATCCATCAATATCACACATTTCATCTGGAGGCTAAAGCTAATAGCTAATGCTAAGCTAAACATGCTAATGCGCTAGATAATGCTATTGGCCAGTGGTTCAATGTCATGCTTTCAGTACAACACAAGCTACATACTTGATTTATTCTATTTTAACACTTTTCCCTTTTATGCCTTATCCAACATCTTGATATGAATTGTTAGAATTTCCAATATTTTAATGTCTCTTTTAATTTTAATTCCAATTTAATTCTTCTCGACTGGCACCTATAAATGAGTCAGTCACAGAACGTTAACGCCAGCGTCATTCCCCACTTAGCTGTTTGGTCGTGTTATTTTGGGGTGAAACAATCTTCTCGAAATGACCCTGGTCTTCACACATTCCTGTGTGGTCCACACTCGTATCCTCTCCGAGACCCCACCGCTGGTCCAAATGCCAAAATATGGCAAAGATGTAAAAGGCTTGTGACAGGAAAGCGTTTGATTTCATCAGCAGTAATTACACTGTGTTCAAGAGGAGAAGAGGCCTTCATCCCTTCCGTAATGAAATAATGAAGAGGGGTGAAGGGGGGGGGTAGGCCAATTGGGCCATCCAAGAGACACTGCATGTGATTTTTTACAGATGTTTAGGTTCAACAGTAGAATTGATGATCATTTTTGTAGCTGCAAGTGACATTTGGGAGAGGGTCATCAACAAATTTACTTCGGGGACAAACCATGTGTGAAGTGTAATGATTTCTGTAACACTCGCGCAGCAGTTTTCAGTGACTGTGACGATATGATTTAACGTTCTCTCTTCTTCGTACTTTTATCCACGAGTCGTGCATGTTCCTTTGCAGCGGCCCGTGACATTTTAAACATCTCTGTTTGAAGCTCGGGAGAAAAAAAAAAATGAAATAATGAGGCTCTTGTGTTTGGCTCCAGAAGAAAACGGAGTATTAGTGTATTGTCGTGATCTAATGATCTGCATCTGTGACATTTAAGGATTACGCTGTTGAAATGACCAACTCACATTTAGTGCCTTTGACGTTTGTAACCAGTTACAGGATGGGAGGTTCTTTGGAACGCATGCATGTGTGCGTGTGTGAGAGCTACAGAAACTTTGTCCATCCTTCCCCCTCCTGTGTTGAATCACACGGAGAGCCAAGTCTCTTGCGAATCAAAAACACAAATTGACCCTGTTCCATCCCTTGTCATCGTCTCTCATTAAAGGCTCGGTTTCTGAGGGCCGCAAGCATCTGGATGTAAAAATAGATGGCTAATTGCCCTGTTGTATCCCCGTTTGCGTTGTTTATTTACTCTACGTAGGCCGTGCATCATGTAAATCATTTTCCTGGGTGCCTGTTGTACACGCTGCTTGTTTGCTCGTCGGTGCAAATACCTTGATGAATCAAGCCCAGATGTCGGCACTGGAATGTCAGACGTAGGCCTTTGGCAAACGGCAGTCTGGCCACCCCTCAGTGCAAATAAAGTCAATGTTAAGCATGTCAGTGACTCCTGCCTCTGTGGCCAGAATCAACAGGCACACGGGGCACCGTCCAGCAATTACACATCTCAAAATTAATTATCTTATAAATCTTGACAGGGAAAATAAAAAGGCAAACGGTGCTGAGTCTTAAACGTGGGCTATGACGACTTGTACTTGTTCAGAACCGTCCCACCCCAGTGCCAATGTTTCGGCAAGCCGCTTCTGAGGGCGCCAAGTAACTCAGCACATATCTTTTGTGACGATTTAAGGCTGCTGAAGTCACCGTGACGTCCAGATGCCTCCTGTGATAGCAATTGGAAAATAGCAATTATATTTGGGGGGGTGCAATTGCACAAAAGGGAGTATTAGCAAATTACAGAAATCGAGGTGGAAAGAGTCAAAAAGTGATGTTTTATGAGAAATATCAGCCAATGTGATGATTAAAACCAAGTATTGTGAGACCCTCAAATACTGGTGGAGGACAAATCAAAGTTCTCAGTATTATTTTTTTTCTTTCTTCCGAGGATTCTTGGATGCGTTTGTTGGACATGTTGGACTTTTGTTGGCTGTTCGCTGTGAGTCCCTGCTCGTAGTGCTCTCTATTGCTTCTGACCAACTGTAATGATTCCACCTTTAATTTTACACCCCTGATCTTTCCTCCTATGGAAAATGAGTCCAGAAACACAAAGGATTGTACTTGAATTAGTCATCTTTGATGCTTTTTCTGTCCAGTGGAAACTAAGGTTTTTTTCCTGCAGTCCAACCTTGACATTTCTTCAAACATTTAATGGAAACTTTTCTCGCTTGTCATTTTCCTCACTAGCGTCTTTGTGTACACTGCTTTTCTTTCGTCTTTTAGAGTTCCGTGAGTTAGAAGTTGTCTCCCGAGACGAGAAACTGCTTTGCAATCCATATTAGACGAGTCTTGAGTTCTAAATTTTAGGAGCAGGCTGCCACCTCCCAGCACATATCTTCTTATGCATCAGCAGGCTGATTCAAAAAGGGTCTGAGCTCGCTTGCTTCACGTCAAACAGATTTCCACAGACCTGCTTACATGTCTGATGTCGGCAGCATTTTCCTCAGCTCAGCATTTTCTTCTTGTGAAAACTTTATGAAAATGCCCCTAAATGTTTTCATGGGTGTTCCGACGACAGCAACCCCCCCCCAATGGTGCTCTTCCACCAACTCTGATCGACAGCTCCTGGAAGAGAGATCGCCACCTTTGCATCTTATTTGTCACGTGAGCCTCATTGGCTGGATGTCAGAGTAATTGCTGCGGCCCGTCCAGATGTGTGACGGGTCATCCCGCGTTTGAGGGTCACACACCCCAAAGTCAATCACGTTCACAAAAGTCCTCTTATTTTGGCTGGCTCCTTGTAAGCACCTGCAAACATCGCAAGGTCAAAGTACCAGTTCAGGAATGCAAAGGTGAGAAGAGCTTGTGAAAATACTCAGAGCAGCACACACACACACACACACAAACTCATGTTCAAGATCAGGTTATTCTCAGCCAATCCGAGCGCTGCATGCACGGGTGGTTGTTCTTGTGTCTCCACAGAAATGTGGTTATGTGTGTTCTATCAGGTTTGGAGAGGAGAAGGTAGCTGATTTGAAGCTGTGAATTACCCTGTCTGCATGTGAAAAATAAGCTCTGCGTGTGTGTTGGGTAACTCTGGGTAACGCTGTGTAACGCACAGCTGCAGCATTCTCATCTGATGGAGATGGTCGAGTTGTCCGATCTTACCGATCTAGCATCGTGTATGAAGACCCTGTCGTATTCTTTACATCTGTAACAGGCTGACGTGTGTCTTTCATGTTGATGAGGCCAATGTTCTGCAGACGGCGAAAACGCAACATGAAATATGGATTGCTGCTTTTCTCATTAGTGCTTATGTGGTTTTCGACGGACATATAAGTCTTATTAACCCCAGTTTCAGTCCCTGCGATGCGATTACTCCATGCTATTACCTTAATGAGCAGAAAACGACCCTAAATTCAGAGTAGACACTGATGCAGGCCAGCGACGGGGCGCTGAAGGGCAATCTGCACTCAGAGCCTCCATCCCCTGCCTGTCGATAGTTTCCCAATCCCCTTCTCACTTTGCAAAGTAAACACACGTCTGCTCTCCAATTAATTACTTGAGTTCCTCAAATGTTATTGGTATGCGAGTAAGTGGTGTCTGCAGTCATTTGCCGCTCTTCGCTGAGCGCTCTCGGCCCCGTTGTACAATAACATTTTTCTTCGCTGTAATTATCACATCGCGGCGGGGAGCAAAGCTTTGACATTGCGGGGTAATTAACCTGGTTTTGGGTTGTCAGCTGCCAAATGTGTTTGCCGAACATTCTCGGAGGGAATGAAGGTGAATCTACCAAAGAAATCCCCACCATGTTTTCTGTAGGGATTCTTTTTGAAGGAAGACAAGGTGAAATTACTGAAGCGTACTGGACAGAACCGAACGGGAGGTTGTTATTAGCAAATTAATTTGGTTTTCATCGGGAATGGTCATTAATGTGATGCTTTTTCAGGCTGAGTCTCTTTCGTGCCCCCACCAGATTCATCGCGCTCCCAGTTTTGTTTTTTGTTTTCTGTTCCTGCCACTGCCTCTTTGTTCTCAGCCACTTTATTCTGTTACTTTCAGTCCAATTAATTCGTAAAACTCTTCTTCCTGTTAAATATTGCACTCCTCTCGCTTTCTCCGTCTGTCCCTTCCCAACTGTCACGAAGCCGCACACACTCGTCTCACTCCAGTCGGTCAGCAGGCGTCCGTCGCTCCTTCTTCTTCTTCAGCGCAGAAGGCCCCGCTCCTCCTGCGGGCTGATCAGCAGCCCCTCTGACCCCCTTGTTTACCTGTCCCTTCTCTACGCAGGCTGACACGGGTTGGTAATGATTTTTCCGCTCTCCAGGCCGCTCTGCGCAAATCCCTCGTCCCCTGTTTGTTGTGGGCGGCGAGCTCTGGGAGTGCTCAAGCTGCTCTACCGCATAGGATAAACAAACAAGCAATTACTGCCCCAATGACCGTTCACATACCAGCACCCAGGATTAGGACTTCACTTGTATTCTGTGCTTTTCAAAGTGCACTAAAACCTTTTTCTTTTTCATAATTAGAAGCACAGCTTTGAAGCAATGCAGCTGTTATCTTCTCCGCACCGTCTTCCCAACCATCCTATGTGCATGAGGAATTTTTGCCGAAAGGCTGGAGTCACTGTCTTTTGAGGTTTTCCTCACTGTAACCGATATTCACAGGCCTGGATTTATTCAAGCTCTGCAATATCACCGTCTCTTAATGCCTTCCTGTCAGGCGGTAGGAGTTTTCCTTGCTGACATTGATTATATTCTAATATAGCTTTATTGAAGATCAACAGTCAGAAGAAAAACTTGCGGTGATGCGTCATGAGTCCCAGACAGACAGCTCCGCTGCGTGCACGCGTTCTTATTTAACGTGCGTTCGTTTGAGCAAGTAGTAAATACTATCAGATAGATGGCCTGGGTTTGATTTAAGGTTGAATTCATAGGAATGTGAACATCGTAGCAGCGTGACATCCCTTTTGTTCCAACTCAACAGACAGTGATTTGTAGCCTGCGACTGTATTGTGATTCTTCTGTGTGTGTGTGTGTGTGTGTGTGTGTGTGTGAGTGAGAGAGAGAGAGAGAAACTGCCCGGCCAGCTTCAGGAGACTCTTCTCCTCCTGGTCATTAGCTGAACTGCTGAACCACTCATCGCTGCTGCTTA
>JBBMJM010160457.1:0-10077 GCA_037832705.1 Centriscus cristatus | reverse complement strand
GTGTGTGTGTGTGTGTGTGTGTGTGTGTGTGTGTGTGTTGAAGATGCTGAGAATCCAGGTCCTGGCAGAAACATGTTCAAGCCTGTGTAGTAAAAGAAAAGAAATAAAGGCTCCGTCTAAATGCTGGCGTTGATTGTTGATTGGGTTTGTCTGTGTCCAACACTAGTGACAGGTTGGTGGACTGTGACTGTGGCACGGTAAGATTTACTGCCAATGACAATGGTGATCATCGTGTAAGACGTTCATCATGTGATAAAAACATGCAAGAAAAAAAAATAGGACAATGTGAAATCTGAATTTCATGATTTCATGAAATATAATGTTCAAAATACAGCTCATGAGACCCGTGAGACCCAGACACTTGGTCCAGCTGTGGTCGTCCAATGTCTCTGGCCTCAGCTTTATTACAATGATTCCAGCAGACTAGTGGTGGCAGAGATGGACTCGTAGGACACGCTGAAGCAGGGGACTGATAAATAAACACGTTCATAAACTGAAGGTAACAACTCACTAAAATCAACCTCTCATCTAGAATCAGCAGCCCTCAGTTTGTTTTGTTTCCAGGCAAAGAAAAGTTCTTCGGAGTTGCTGGAAGATGTTTGTTTTTGTTTTGTGTGTGTGTGTGTGTGTGTGTGTGTGTGTGTGTGTGTGTGTGTGTGTGTGTGTGTAGGGGTAATCAATAGGGGACTAAATGATGTGTTTGGGATGATTTGTGCGGCGCCGAGCACTTCACGTGATTGCATGCGCCTTTTCACCCTCTGTCTCCCGTTTGCACACTCAGACGAGGGCGGACGACACCAGGACCCCTCCCACATGAAGAGTCTCTTCATCGAGCGGGGGAACGTCAGACAAATTCATTTCACCTCCGTGTTTGATCGGTTGATGATTGTAGGTTGTGTAACATCCTGTTATCATTAGTTCGTCGCTCACCTCAGTCTCCTGCTGTTACACGCTGACACTGCAGGAGCACATTGTTGTATCAAGTTCAAGCTCTGACTGGGCACCAGGAGGGAACATACGGTCTAAGGTCTGTGAATCAGTCGTCAAACTCCGGAGCGCTAACCGTCACGTAAAACATCATCGTATTTGACGCGTTTGTCCGTTCTACCCTGAACTGAGTATGTGTTTAACTAGATCATTCTACATCTTCTCCTGCTACAGGCACAGAGGTCAACAGCATCGGCCAGTGAGCTGGCCAGTGTTCCTTACCAAACACTTTGAGGAACAGCTCCCTCTCCTGAGATCCCGCCTTGTTCGTGGCCTTGCAGGAGTAGATCCCTCCGTCGCCCTGGCGGATGTTCTGGATGGTTAACGTGCTCCGTCCTCCGTCCAGCCTGTTGAAGATCAACTGCTCCGAAGGCTCCAGCTGCTGCCCTTTCCTGCACACACACACACACTGAGTGACAGCAACAGTGCACACGCACACGCTCCAGTCTGTGACCTTCAGTGAATCTATCTGATGGCAGACGTGTGATCGTGGCTCTTCTGAGCGTCTCCACAGCTTTTTCGATCACAAGCACGTAAACATGACAGCCTCTTTTGATTCCTGAACCAAACACAGAAGGACGCGATGACGTCAGCTGCTGGCGGTGACACCAGCATCCTGTAATTTGTTGAAATGAAAAGACGTCCTGCGTCCCTCCACGGGGGGTTCAGTCACAATGGTTTCTCTCCCGACCATCTTAGAGGCCGCAGATGTAAACAGAGGCTCCTTTGCAGAAGTAATAAAAGCTGCACTTTTGATGTGATATCATGCTGCGATAGGATCTGCCAATTCACTGAAATACAAACAGCCAAGACCTGGTAATTTGATACTTGGGATAAGACCGTCAGCCCGAGTTGTGGCGCGCTGTCTTTGTGTACCTTTGGAGACTGAAAACAGGTCTTGGCACAGAAATTATATCTTTGCTTATCACAACGTACAGTTTAGGTGAATGAGAAAAGAAAGAAGAAATAAACGTTGGACTGGGTTGTCGACACGCGCTGACAAACACCAGGGCCCGATGCGCCCATGTTTAGGGAAGATAATTGAAAGTTGACGGAGGAAAGCCCAGACTGAGTAATAATAACTGAGGAAATGAGGAGGAGATCGACGGTACGAGACGCGCTGACGGGTCGTCCATTACCATTGATGCACGGAGGAGAACGAGACAGAACCTCACATCGGGAAACGCAACCAGGGGTGAACGTGAATTGTCTTATGACTGTTATATATGTGCTAGATAGAGAAATGTACTGAATTAGGACGAGAACGTCATCGGTCAACGGTGTTGCCTCGTGTTTTCTGATGAAGTCGATGTTTTCCACGTGATTCTTCAAATGAAACGTGCTCCCTTTCTGCTGCTTTAGTTCTACATTTCAGACACGTGGGTCTTTGTCAAGACTGCGTAAGGATTCATTCCTTCATGTCCCATCCAGGACCCAGTCCGCTTCTTCAGGGAGGCAGGACATGAAACTGTCAGTGAAGTCTAGCATTGCGCGTTAGCTCCTCTCAGGCTACCGGGACACAAAGTAGTTCATTTCCTGAGCGACGTGCTTTCATTTGTTTTTTTTTCCCTGGTCCTGGTGGCTATAATGAATTATTACAGCGGCTGCGTGTCTGTTTCCTGAAGGAATCAGAAGAAATGTGATGTAATATGTTTTTTTTGTTTTTTCTTGCATGCAGATGAATTACAGCAGCATATTTACAACCGGATCTCTGGGAGAATAGAATCCACCAACAGAATCCCCCATCAAAGACCAGTGCTAGTAAGCCGTACCTGTGCCATGTGACCAGGGGGTCAGGAGACCCAGAGGTGATGCATGTGAAGGTGACTGCTTCCTGGTAGTCAGCTGTGGCGTTGAAGGACTGCTGCAACACCGACAACACTGGAGGGACTGGAGACACAAAGATGGAAGAGAAAAGAAGAATATCAGACGATAATCCAGAGGAAATGACGAGACCGCCCCCCACCCCACACACACACACAAACAACACAGTCCCACTGTTGTCTGGCTCCTAAATCCACTGAAACAATGGTGAGACACAATGTGTCTCAACCATGGCGACATCAAAAGAAACTTTGGCGAGTTGACGGTCCAATCGCAGACGTTGGGAGGATTTCTGTTGGGTCCCAATCAGGAAGCTGCGGTTCTGAGGAACCCTGATCAACAAACAGGTACGTGGGGCAATGGAACAGTGTTTTGTGGTCTTCAGTCCTGTCTTATCGTCCAAACCGATGTGTGCAGCATCCTGGAGGGCATTGACCAGTGCTCAGGGACTCATGACAGAAGCTTTTGAGGGATAATAATGGCCAGAGCAGTAATCAAACACCATGAGTCCTTTCCGATTCGGTGGCTGAGAGGAGCGAGCGTCTGCACTGACATGATAAGCATTGATTCGCACGCCGATACATCTCTGCTCCCCGGCGTCAACACGCTCGCACGCCGTCTTAAAACAGCCCGGTTAATGAGACCCACTGCCAAGCAGAGAAACTTCAAACGGGCAAATCAGTAGCAAGGTCTAAGTACCCACAAGAATCTGGCAAGCGTCATAAATTCTTCATGTGTTAGTCATATCCTCAAAGCTTCAGAGGCTCCGTGGAGATAATGTGGGGTTTACAGACGTTTCCCGCCAGCGAGGGCGTACGCGGTCAGGCTGAGTTGAAGGTTTGCGCTGATAGTGGGCTTCAGCGACGTGACGGTGGACCGGGTGTAGAATAT
Source organism: Centriscus cristatus (assembly GCA_037832705.1). Lineage (NCBI taxonomy): Eukaryota > Metazoa > Chordata > Actinopteri > Syngnathiformes > Centriscidae > Centriscus > Centriscus cristatus. The sequence goes on along the minus strand of JBBMJM010160457.1, from coordinate 6,375 downwards.
CACGGCAGCATTAAACGCTGCAGACATCCAAAGTGGGGGCGATCTCAGGAACAGGTTTCCATGTCTGATGCAGATGTTACACCTGGACGCGCAGGGAGGCTGTTGGCACGTACGATGTATTATTGCATTCATGCACACATCTCTGATGCAGATGTTCTTCGCATTAACGAGGCACTTGATCACATCTCGATCGACCTGCAGGAAAGGAGACCAGCAGGTTTCAAACTGGAGCTGTTTCACGGGACGTGAGTTGATTAAAAAGTGTAAAACAGAACAGGAGTGCAAAAATGTGTCTGCTGCAGGTGGGAGGAACAAAGAGTCCCTGAGCCACGCTGGCTCCAAAAGAGCTAATTAGGGGAGCAGCAGCATCATAGCTGGACCTCCCGCCTCCATTTGACAAACTGCAAATGAGAATGTGTGTTATTTCTTCCTTCTTTCTTCTTTCCAGCCGGCTGTGTTCATTAACACACTTGGAGACAGGACGCTGGGATTTACCTTCACATGGACCAAACAAACAAACATTATAGACGTTCTTCACACTGTCTGCTGACGTATTTCAAAGAACACCTACCTCGGTGTTCCTTGTATACCACGGAACTGATGCCTGCCACGTTGTTTTCGTGTTTTGGTTGAAACCTTCACTTGCTAAATTCATTTTACACCCTTGTAGACACGGAGGTGTTTTGCACACCAGTTGACTCAGCGGGTGTGCGATCATCCTCATCGCCGGTGTTCTTTCATGTTACACTGGAGACCGGGGGCGAGTGGAGCTGCTCTTATCAACGGACCTATGCATATTTATGACTGGAAGTGTGTGTGTGTGTGTGTGTGTGTGTGTGTGTGTGTGTGTGTGTGTGTGTGTGTTTCTTGTTGTGCATGACTGGCTCAAGAAATGTAATATTGCTGAGGTCAGACCTCACACTTCCTGTGACACCCTGTCAGCGAGGCCGTGGAACACTTTGCTGCTGTGACGTGAATGCGACAACACACTTCAATACATTTCTGACTTTAAAGTTTTCTCTCTTCTTTTCCATGGGGTCACAGTGGATCCCTGATGAATGCCACCTAGTACACAGGTATTCAGACATGTAAATAAAAACCTCAATAACTCTGCTTGTATGTCACTATCTCTGTCATGGTTTCAACCATTTTGGCTGGTGGGGATGTACTTTTCCACAACCTGAGGATGTTTCTGGCAGACATGACCATCCTGAACTTTGTGAACTGTAAGGTCATGTTTTGACACTCCCATTATTTGTGGGTGGCCACCTAGTAAACATAGTCGTTAGTCATTGTTGAAAGTGGAATCTCTATCAGACCACATTCCCATAGCACATGTAGGAAAGACATTCATACAGGAAATACAGGCATACATTTTTAATATATCATTGACTGTATAAAATGACCACGTTCTCCGCCTGTATCTGAAGAGAAGAAGAAGTACGTTTCAGATTTATTACCTGATAATCTGAATTGGAAATGTGGTACACAGGCAGGGCCTTTCCTACATGTGCTACGGGAATGTAGTCTGATAGCATTTTGGGTAAAAGTATTAGAATATCTAGGGAAGGCTCTGGAGATTGAGATCCCAGTCTCTCCAAGATTATGCTTACTGGGCAACCAATCACAAATAATGGACGTGTCAAAACAATATTTCGGTCGGGAAGGTTAAAGGCAGCCCGGATTATCCTCAGGTTATGGAAAAGTACATATCTAGAATATAAAACCTGGATTGAAAATATGTCAGAAATAGCATTATATGAATAAATGTTGGCGAGAGTCAGTGACAGCGAGGATAAGAGGGGGCCATGGGAACGCTTCTTTACCACAAGCCTATGGGAACAACTGGATATCAATTGAGGAGATTGTACAGCTGTGACTGAATAATATAATACTGTGTGTGAACTACTCTGTATTGGCAGGTACCATATGGACTCACTGTAACCTCACTCAACGGAGCTGTCTCTATGTGTGAAATATTAAAAAATGAAAAAAAAGCAATACGTTGCAATCCAGCACAATGTGCATTTGTTAAATTATGGTCTCATATGGAGTAAACTAGTAAACTGCTCCTGCACAATTATTGAAAATCCCATTAATATCTCAGCCTAAAGTTTAATCTCTATGAGCTGAACAGTTAGTTGAATTTTCAGGTCAGAGAAGGAACAGGAACAGTCTGACTTCCGTCTAAGTAAAAATCGTTTTGATCGTTTCCATTCCAAATTAAACATTTCCATTTGGTGGAACGGCGTTCAATTCAAGGCTGCAAAACAAAAGACGAAATTGTTCCAGGATCCAGACGAGCAAGAGAAGCATCAAATAATACAACGTGGCCAAGAGAGGACTCCAGGATTATTTGTCAGGAGAAAGATTGACCGGCCTTTCAGCATCAGCTCTGGACAACAGTCAGCCGCGGGAGATGAAGTGGAGCCTGAAGATGCCCTGCATCAATTTAGTGCTCATCCTTTTTCTCCTTCCTCCAGGGGTCTTTGGACATTGATGGACGATGTTCCTGGCTTTTCTGCTTGTTTATCTCCCTTCAGCACTGCATCCTGGGGTGCAGCGTTCCGCTGTCCGCCGCTGCTTGATAAAACATGTGGTTCGCTGACGTACCGGAGCCTCCCGGCAATCAGCTCCATCTCTATCCGTTTGTGTCCGGTGTGCTGGTGGATTCTTTTCAAAACAGCGGTGGGGCTGCGTGTTCTCTGCTGCAGCCTTCCCTTCTTTGTCCTAATTACACCCCTTTACATCTCAGAGCTCTCTAATGACGGGTTAATGCCGCAGTGATTTATCTTCGTCCTCCGGTGGACTCTGAGAACACAGCTTATTCCAGGTGGTTCCAAACGGCTGATCTGAACTGCTCTTTGTCACCGAGGTTATCTTGAATGTAAACTGCTTTCTATTGATTCTCAAGTCTTGAGAATCTTTTACTGGTACATCTACAGCGTATACTAAAACCCATCATGGTGTCGGAGGTTAGCGTACGTTCACTTTCCTCTAAGTACTTCTACAAATGAGCTTTCCTGTCCCTCAGGCTAGACTGAGTGAACTTCCAAGTGCCTCGGGGATCAACAGTGCCAGTCTCCTTGAGGGAACGTGAAGTTCACGTCGGCCCTCAGCGATCCAGCTCCTCTCAGGACCCTACCGAGCCTGTTTCCACCGCACGAAGCGCGTCGTGCCGCGGCAATAATCGTCCGCGCCTCATTGAACAAGCTTATTGGATCTCCTGCAGCACTGAGGTAAGTGGTGTGCTAAACTAAATGCAATTCATAGCTATTGGTTGGGGGGGCCGCTATCGCATTAGGTGGAGGAGAATTACATAGACAGAGACAATATTGCAGCTGTTCACCCGTTACAAGACACAAGTGGCCGGAGTGAAATCACATTTCAATCACTCCAGCAGTCTCAGGTGACTCACTGTAAATGAGGACAAATTAGAAAATTAAAATGACATGCCTGGATTTTTGGAGCCACGGGGCCCAAAGCCATCGATAATTGAAATGTTCAGTCACACTTGCAGAGAGGAGGAGAGAGGAGGAGGAAATCATGCCAACCACTGCTTAAAGGCCGACAAAGAGTCGAATGATGATTAAATTTAAACATCTGTCAAATGTGTTCAGATAAATAAACCCAAGGGCACATGTCGAATGGTGTCACATTCAAGTACTTTCAGAGGGCTTATTTAAAGTTAACAAAGCAGTGAAGTGGCCGTGGAATTTTCCATGACATTCACAGACAAATGTTGAGTGCATTTTGGAAGAATCGTCACTGATGACTGGTGCTTTTTGGTGTAAACACTCTAAATACCTTGTTAGCTGTAATGTTTAAATTTAATTTCTGTTCACTGTTTTCATCCCTCTACATAAAATGTGAAATATAAATGATAACATACAGACCTCTCACACTGTGTGTCCATTCGTCCACGTCTTTGTAGTACACTATTCGCACTGTGTACTTACTCACCAAGGGCTCAGATATCCACAGGGTAGTACTGACTCAGCGTACTGCTGCGCTAGCTGATGAATTTAGTGAATAATTACAACACATTGACCTCTGACCTCACATCTTAAACCTCAGTCTACGGTGAAGACGACAATTTATCACGCACAAGAACCAAATGTACGCCACAATGTCAGTCACTGAACATGTAGTTTGTAGTAGTGTACCTGTAGTTTGTTAGCTAGCAAGCTAACATTAGCATTGGCTGGGAATCCATCAGTCCCCTGTTGTCCACCACCATTTTCAAAAGTCAAAGGTCCCTACCCACTCAATAGTGGATACGCCGTTTTGTAGACGTGTCTGAATCCTTCGTGATCATCCATACATCCTACACAGTCACTCAAAATGTCCCACAATGTAACAGGAAAATTAGTGAACAACATCAACAAGAGACAGCAGACTGCACCGTGTCGCTCAAATTTTCTGTTATTTAGTGTGTGAAAACACTATAATATCCTGCATGTATCATAAAAATGCATATAATGTGTCTATAGATACATATGTATGTCTTGTTATATTTATTTATCTATTATCCGTGAAACATCGAACACAAATGATATGACAATGGCGCCGACACTAGTGTCTGAAATCCCTACACCCCTCACCCTACACCCCACACACAGTCGGGTGTAGGATGTAGGGAGTGATTTCAGACACAGCCGTTATCATTTCTCATTTTCTCAGGATAAATGGAGGACATTGAGGGTGGAAAGTGTCCATCGATCCCCTGAACTTTAACGCTCGAGTGAAGGTGGTACGCTACATTTTCACATACTCACTGAGTGTGAACACACTCAAGTACTCAGAAGTTTAAGTAGAGGAGGACGTGATTGGGGACACAGCCTCAGACAGGCGCCTCATCTGAAAGTATCACGATTTTAGAAACTCACCATTGACCACCACAGCAATGTCCACAAAATCGATCTCTCCTCGAGCCTCCACACTGGCCTCACAGCGGTACACGCCCTCGTCCGCCTTGGTCACCTGGTGGATCTGTAGGTTGTTGTTGGCCAGCACCTGGAATCTGCCTTCACAACACGAGCAGGAAGCAAAGACGGAAAGAGGAGGGTGTACGACAGAGAGGAGGAGAAGCCAGATAAGCACGTGTTAGGAAAACAGACCGTCAATCTCCACCTCAGCCCATTTACCTGATAAAGTCCACACAGATAAACACTCGCGCAATTACATTTAGCAAACACTCTCCTACCGCGGGAGCTGAGAGCCGCCAGGAGTGATGAGGTTTCCATCTCATTCCTTTCACGTGAAGATATTTATAACCAGGTATTAGATGGAAATGATTAAAGAAAAAAATTAAGAAAAAAACTCCTCTTCCAGTTTTATCATCATCGACCATTTGGATTACATTATTAAAACAAGAGCGATTGAAGGAGGGCGTGCTTTTTGTCTGCAAGTGGGATGAGGCGAGTCTCCGGATGGAGTAGTAAATTAGGGACGAGGAAATAATGAAATTTCCTTGAGTGACTCTTACTGAGGCAGCGGGCTTCTATCAAGAAATAATATCACCGACAGTTGATCTGTCCTACGGCTCCCGGCCTGTGAAAATGATTTTTAAATTAAAACACTGCAAACAGTGAGAAAGACCCACAACTTTTAATGAACGACCAAATGCGGCAGGAGCGGGGCACTAATTGCCCAGATGGATGTGCGCTCTGCACATCCTCTGAGTGTCCTCGGTTGTCACCATCCTCCGACTCCGTCATCAATCCTCTTAGTTGCTGTTGTTGTTGTTTTGGTCCAAGTCGTATGCGTCCGTCGAGGTTTCTATTCAGACATTTTCGGATATTCTTGTCCTATTGTGGCAAACAGCATTTCCTCGAGTATCTTGGCACATTTTTCCCGTCTTTTCACACAGAGGATTGGGCACGAGCGTGTTTCCTCCCAGAGATATGAAGTGGATTTGGCAGCTCTACACTCGGGGTTGTAATCCTCCACTGTTTACTTGTGCTTTTCATTTTTCATCACAATCTGCTGGATCAATCAGCATCATCACTGTCATGATTCTACTTGGATGCTTTGCTTTCGAATGCAGCTTTTGAAGAAAATCATTGTAGCGTCGTTTGCTAACTAGCACACGTTACTTTGTGAATTGAGTCACAGGTGAGTCCTGGCTGACACTTAAACCCTCCAACTGCAGGAGTCGCAGTCAAACTCTGGTAATTGCTTTCTGATTATTTCTAATGGACAATTGTTGTCACCAAAACAAGCTACATAAAATGAATACAACACTAAAATCTACTACATATACCAGCTTTCCAGCTAAGTAATTAAATATCAAAGTTAAATAAATAAATAAAGAAAGAAAGAAAGAAAGAAAGAAAGAAAGAAAGAAAGAAAGAAAGAAAGAAAGAAAGAAAG
>JBBMJM010160426.1:0-10077 GCA_037832705.1 Centriscus cristatus | reverse complement strand
CACACACACACACACACACACACACACACACACACACACACACACACACACACACACACACACACACACACCTGCTGACCCATGGCTACAGGTACTGGGATTACGTCATACAGACGCTACAACTTGCAGCTGTCGTCAGGTGAAAATCCTGGAGGTTTGAACGAGTCATAAACAAAGTCCTGATGAGTGAGTGAGCGAGTGCTGGAGTGTGTGTGTGTGTGTGCGTGTGTGTGTGTGTGTGTGTGTGTGTGTGTGTGTGTGTGTGCACTCAGCAGCAGGAAGAATCCCAGACTTCATGAGTCTGCTGGCTCCCAGATCAGCTGATGAATGTCACATGACGCAAGCGATTCGTTCTGTTGGTTCTTGTCAGAGTCGACTGAGCTGATGGATGGTCGGTCCCAGTCAGAGGAGACTCCAGGACCTGGGAACGTCAGAGGGGTCAGAGCTGCTGGGAAACTCAGGAGACGTCCCTGGAGACCTCGTGAGGAGGTTCTCAGTCACGGTATCTTACTGGGTTCATTTGTAGGGACTGGACGTCCGTCTGCGTGTCTGCAAATGAACCCAGCAAGACTGAGGAGACGTCTCAGCAGACGTCTGGTTTGAGGCAACTGGCTGAAGTTTGTCTTGATCGTGTTTCAGTGTCGGTTCAGTGAATCATCTTCTACTGAAACACAAACCCCAGAAAGGAAACATGCTCCTTGGGTTCTGGGACTCTGTGAAGTCTCCTCCTCCGTCAACCGTCAGGCCTCTGGAACAAATCACCTCACGAGGTCACGACCCCGGCGCGCCTCAGAGGGCTGAAGGCCGACATGTTCACAGAGCAGCTGACAGAACCTCAGACGTGTGCATTAGTGGAGCTCGGAGCTCCACCGGGTCACCCGATTCACCCGGTTCATCAGCCCGTTTCAACGGTTGACCCGGTTCCACCACGAACACTCACAAACACACTCTGACATTCTGTCGTCACCGTAAACAGACGCTCATTGTCTCATGTCCGATTTATAAACGTCCTTTCTCTGTTTCCTGTTTGTTTCCATCCAGTTCCTGTCGGACCGAGTCATGAAGGCGGCGCTGTCGGTGCAGAGCGTCATAATGGAGCAGAGCCCGGGTCTGATCCGAGACCGGAAACACCACCTGAGAACCTACAGGTAGTCTTGAGTTCCCTCGGTGCAGCTGCTGGAAACTCCGCCCACAGATGTGTTTAACCCCGCCTACAGACGCTGCTGTTCTGGGAAGGAGCTCGTTGATTGGCTGATGAGACAAAACCAGGGTCTTCAGTCCAGAAGTCAGGCGGTCGGGATGTGGCAGGTGTTAGTGGACGAAGGAATGCTGGTGCACGGTGAGGAGAGAGCGTGTGTGTGTGTGTGTGTGTGTGTGTGTGTCCTCGACGCTCCGGGTCAAAGTCGAGAGTTTGATGTGTGTCGTTTCTGACGAGTCAGCGCTCGTTCTCCGCTGACGACTCACTCCGTAGAGCTTCAGTTTCAGTCACCAGCGAGCAGAATCACTCTGAATTTGTACATTTATCTGTGAATATCAGAGGTCGCAGAGAGTCGCAGACTCGGGTCATTTTGGACAAAACGATCCACGTAGACTGAAGATCCGTTGTTTCCTTCGTTCGTTCATGCGGTCTCGGTTCAGCTGTCAGTGGGTGAACGGCAGCAGACGAGTCAGCAGGTCATCACAGGGGAACAGACAAACGTTCACATGTTGCTATGGCAACGTAGCCCAGAAGAACCTGGACCAGTTCCTCTAAAAGGAACATGACTGGGGACATGACCTGTCACATGACCACCATCGGTGTCCCTCTTGGGAGGTCATGAGGTCAGATAAAGGCTGAAGCTCTGAAGCGCCACCTGTGTCACCATGGGTTTTGTGGGGTAAAACACCTCAGTGTTTAGTGGCACTAACCACTGACCACTAACCACAGTGTCGCCTCAAGATCAGTTTGATTGAAGAAGACAATCAGCGTCGGAGAACATGTTCTGGAGGTCTGTGTGTGTGTTTTCATTGTGATCTGTGACACACACACACACACACACACTCAGCGGTGCCTCTCCCTCCGTCTCTTCAAGTCAAAGGTCAACTGACCTTCCAGGACAAAAACTCTCAGTTTTACCAATTCGTCGACTCGGACCTGAAGCAGACGAACGAGGACGAACTGCAGGAGAGTTTGATGCTGCTGACGCAGCTCGGACCCGACGCGCTGCTGACCATGATCCTACGCAAGAGGTGACACACCGATTCATCATCTGATAAAAACGACGCTCACAGCTGATTGGTTCATGTCTTCTCCCCCTCCTCCTCCTCCTCCTCCTCCTCTCCTGTGTCCAGTCCCAGTCAGAGGAGCCCTGAGGACCTGCAGATCATCTATGAGGAGCTGCTACACGTCAGAGCCGCTGCTCATCTCTCCACCTCTGTCAGTTCTTCAGCTTTTATCCGAGTCGTGATCCTTTTATTTCAGACATGGAAAACTATTTTTTTTGTTATGATGATGATGATGATGATTTTTATTATTATTATTAAAAAGCTGTATATATTAAAAGAAAGCAATTGTATAATACACTGTTTAATTCGTCAATAACATAATGTGAATAATGTATTTATTATAAATAACTAATAATAATTATAATATTTATGCATTAAAATAATTTAACATAATTCCAAAAATAGTTTTTGAATATTGTGTCTATTTGTTTTTTAATCTGATTGATCAGTTCCGTTGATATGTGAACACATGATGACACACACGTCTTTCCTCGTAGGTGCGCAAGGAGCTGGCAGCCGTCCTCGTCTTTGAGTCACATGACAAAGCTGGAACTGTGTGTAAGTGTGTGTGTGTGTGTGTGTGTGTGTGTGTGTGTGTGTGTGTGTCTGTGTGTGTGTGTGGAGTCATAAAGTTATACAACTAGAACGAGTTCCTGTTGTGATCCTTAAACGTGATAAAGTGTGTGTGTGCGCGCGCACGTGTGCTTGTGCGTGTTTTCAGTGTTCAGTCAGGGCGACAAAGGAACGTCCTGGTTCATCATCTGGAAAGGTTCCGTCAACGTGATCACACACGGGAAGGTGAATGATTGTACTGGAGCAAAGACGCCGTCCATGTTGGAATCCATGAGTCAATGTGTGTGTGTGTGTGTGTGTGTGCGTGCGTGCGCAGGGTGTGGTGACGACCCTTCATGAGGGGGAGGACTTCGGGCAGCTCGCTCTGCTGAACGACGCTCCCCGGTCTGCCACCATCATCCTGAGAGAAGACAACTGTCACTTCCTGCGCGTCGACAAACACGACTTCATCCGGATCCTGAAGGTGAGTGGGACGAGTGTGTGTCTGCGCCTGCGTGTGTGTGTGTGTGTGTCTGCATCTACGCTCTTTGTGTGTCCATCTGCAGGACGTCGAGGCGAACACCGTGCGTCTGAAGGAACACGGAAGAACGGTTCTGGTGCTGGAGAAGAGTTCTGACCCGTCGGAACCAGGACCAGGAAACCACAGCAAGTGAGAAACAGAAGCGGGCCGCATGTCGACACCGTGTGTGTCCACGTCTGTAACGTGTGCGCGCCGATGTGCAGGTACACTGTGATGTCAGGAACTCCTGAGAAAATCCTGGAACACCTTCTGGAAAGAGTCAAGTTGGACTCCAGTGGAAACGATGCCATCGGTGAAAAGTTCTTTTGGATCCACTGAGCTGTTGTGATGTCATGACCTCACTGTGACCTCGCTGTGACCTCGCTGTGACCTCGTTGTCTCTGCAGATCCCTGCATCAGTGACTTTCTTCTCACCCATAAAGTCTTCATGCCGTCCAGTCAACTGTGTTCTGCGTTACTGCACCAATATCCGATGTCCGACACACACACACACACACACACTCACACACTCACACACACACACGTGTTCATCTCCAGGTGGTTTCCTCCTGGTACTCGTCTCTGTTCTCAGCTGCTTCCTTGACCTTCATCCACCTACCAGGCGGAGCTGTCCGAGGGCTCCGAGCAGGAGAAGGCCGCGTACGCTCTGAACAACAAGCAGAGGGTGGTGAAGCTGATGGGCCAGTGGGTGGCGCTGTACGGCGCTCTGCTCAGGGACGACCGGGCTGCGTCGGACTGTTTGGAGGTGAGGAGAAGGTCGTCTGAATTCCGCCCGTCCGGTGCATTGAACCCGTCTGTCTCCTGCATGACAGAAGCTGAAGGAGGAGGTGGCAGGTGACCTCCGTCTGTCGGGGGTCCTCAGGGAGCAGCTGCGGGACCGCAGGAGGACTCGAGCGTACGTATGATCGAACGTCTGTTAAAGTCTGGCGCCGTAGCAGAACCGTCTGACTGAGTTCACCTGCACAGGTTGGAGAACGGCTACCAGTCACTGGGGCGGGTGAGAGACGTCTTCTCCTGGAGAACGTCGGGGGAACTGGAGAACGTCTCTGATCTGTGATGTCATCATCAGAACCAGCCGTTTGATTGGTTTGCTCACTGCGAGGAGACGACGGGGAGGTTCCAGCCGATTAGAGCTCAGGACAAAGGTGAAGCCCCCCCCCACTCCCCGGTCAGATCTTCTGCTTCTGCTGTGTCCATCAGCGGTCAGATCTTCTGACACCAGCGGTGTGTGCAGTGCTGTACGAGGTCCACGGGCCGGACGGCCGCGCTCTGACTCTGCTGCTGCCAGTGGACGCGTCCGTGCGGGATGTGATGTCAGCGCTGGTCCGGCCGGGAGGAGATCACGTCCTGGTGAAGATGAACTCCTCAGGAGGTCTCGCTCCGTCCACGTGAGTTCCGTGCGCGACGATCCAGCGGCGGTGTGTGTGAGTGTGTGTTTGCTGGTTCCTGCACAGACCGAGCTCAGCTGAAGCTGGAGGCCTCGGCCGTCTACACGGCGCTGGGACTCAACGAGAAGCTGTTCATCTGCTCCAGCAGCCGCGTGGAGCAGCTGGTGAGAAACGTTCTCCTGCCAAAGCCGCCAGCGTCCAAACACCCTCTGATGACCCGTGTGCTCCTGTCAGAAGCCCCTCAGAGACCAGCAGGGTCCAGAACGAGGAACGTCTGATGCGCTGGAGCACATGAGCTCCAAAGACGTCGCCGGCGAGCTGACGAACTACGACTGGGAGATGTTCAGCGCCGTGCACGAGGCGAGTCACAGCTTCTCACCTCTGCTGAAGGTGGAGCTTCTCGTCCTTGCTGGACACGGAGCCTCCTCGTCTGACTCCGTCCTCGCTCCTCCAGGTGGAACTCGTCTACTACGTCTTCGGCCGTCAGAAGTTCCCCGGCGCCGTCACGGCGAACCTGGAGCGGTTGGTGCGGCGCTTCAACGAGGTTCAGCACTGGGTGGTGACAGAGCTGTGCCTCTGCGAAGACCTGCTGAAACGGGCCGGGCTGCTCAAGAGGTTCATCAAGATCGCTGCAGTGTGAGTTCTGACGGTCCCGAGACCCAGACCCGGCCAGGCCCAAACTCCTCAGGTGAACCAGCGTCTCCTCTGTGTCAGTTTGAAGGAGCAGAAGAATCTGAACTCGTTCTTCGCGGTGATGTTCGGGTTGAGCAACAGCGCGGTTCAGAGACTCTACAAGACCTGGGAGGTGAGAAGGTTCTCCTGGAACAAGTGTTTGACCCAAACCAACTTCTGGTCCTCTTGTTTGCTCAGAGGATTCCTGGAAAGACCAAACGGATCTACTGCTCCTACGAGAGGCTGATGGTGAGAACCCCTCCAGCGGTGGTCTCTGATGTTCTCTAGCGTTCTGTCTGATGTTCTGTGATGTTCCATGTTTTCCTGCCAGGACCCGTCCCGTAACCACCGAGCCTACCGACTGGCTGTGGCTAAACTCAGTCCTCCGTACATCCCCTTCATGCCGCTGCTGCTCAAAGGTCTCAGATCTTCACCTTTGACGTGAAGTTCATTCATTCATTCATTCCTCCATCATCGACGGATCAGATGTTCTCTGTTCCCAGACATGACGTTCATCCATGAGGGGAACCCCAGCTATTTAGACAAACTGGTCAACTTTGAGAAGATGGTAAGAAAGAATAAAGCTCAGCTCTTCTGAGAAGGTTCCTCAGATACCTGAAGGTCCCTCAGAGACCTGAAGGTCCCTGTGCTCTCGTCCACAGCGTCTGATGGCCAGAACGTTGAAATGCGTTCAAGGCTGCAGGAGTCCACCCCACGGTGAGTGATCTGCTGCAGACAGAAGACCCTGGAGCTCTGACACAGTTCACCGTTGTTTGTCCTCCACAGCGTCCTCGTCTCCTCAGAGGGGCCTCGCAGACCGGACGTTTCTGGAAGGAGCCGCTGCTCGGATCTCCACATGTGAGCGGAAGATTCTGAGCCGTGTGATGATCACCTTCCTGCGGTTTGATGATGATCTGATTCCAGACTCGGACCACGTCCTCCCTCTGCGGAGCTCCACCAGCTCCGCTGGCGTCCGCCTCTACATCCAGAACCTGAAGGTGATTGACAACCAGCGTGTGCTGACTCAGCTGTCGAGAACCATAGAAGGTTCCAGCGCCACGTCCACGTTAGCAGAAACTGTCAAACACTGAACGTCACCTGAAACGGTCACGAGAGGAGACGTGAAAGAATGAAGGAACACTGAAGCACCGTGTGTGTGTGTGTGTGTGTGTGTGTGTGTGTGTGTGTGTGTGTGTGTGTGTGTGTGTGTGACACTGATATTCCCAGCCATACATTGGTGCTAGCAGTAAAACATCTATTGGTTAAATGGTCAATGGCCATGTTGCTGTCATTACGGTAATCAGCCACCGGCTTCAAGCAACAAGAGCCAATGGGATTACCGTAATGACAGCAACATGGCTCCTCAGGACACGATCAATGTTTTCTTGTTTTTCTTATTCTTTTTTTCCTTTTACTCCACTAAAGTAATCATCCAAGAAGTCAGTTCTTCTACTGGGTGTGAAGAAGGAGAACGAGAAAACGTCCATCGGTTCTTGGGTTGTTGACAACCGCCATGTTGCTGTCATTACGGTAATCCCATTTGTCGTTACCTCAATGACTGCAACTTGGCAAGTGAAGTGCAACTTCTCAGTCATGTCATGTACAGTAATTACACTAATGCTAGCACCAATGGGTTGCCATGGATACCGTCGGTGTCAGAGGGTTGAACCTGATGTGAATCTTCACAAACTGCACTTGTAAACTAATCCACAAATATGTAACGTCCCTCTCTCATTCCCATGCAGACGATTTCATACGATGTAGTTTTGTAAATAAATTATTTTCTCAGACATGTGTGATCACTGACAACACGACGCTGTAAAAAGGGAAATGTTTTATTTAAAATACAAACCGTGGAAACAAAGCGGACCTCCGGTGAGTTCGTTCACAAAAATCATTCCCCCCAATATGGGGTGAGACACGTTTTTCATTTCAGTTCAAAAATACTCTTCGCAAAAATATGTAACAACATGTTTGTGTGTGTGTGCGTGTGTGTGAAGCAGTGAAATGATCCAGTCAGCTTCAACGATGGGCCGACACGCCAGGAGCTTTCTCCTCGTCAGCAGATTTAAAGTCTGTGACCTTTGACCTGTGTGGACACAAACACTGTTGGAAGTGATTCAAGCGTACAGCGCAGAAAAGTCAGCACACGTTCACTTGGACGTGTTCTGCTGTTGTGTGTGTGTGTGTGTGTGTGTGTGTGTGAGTAAAAAAAAAAAAGTGGTTCCACACATCGCTCAGGTGACATCACACACATGAAAAACAAAAAAACATAACATCACGACGGGTGAATATAAATATTGCACGTTCAAACGACAGGTCGCTCCCAGCGGCTGCTGCTTTGTGTGTGTGTGTGTGTGTGTGAGGTACGACACTGCTGCACACGTGCACACACGTACTCACGCAGTGATCGATCCTCCTGCAGGAGGCGACAGAGAGAAGCAGCGGCAGCAGGAAGCCAATAACCAATTCATACAAAATAAAAAAAAAATAAAAAAAGAATCACACATTCATAAATATTCAGTCACACATTAACATGCCAGCGCTCACACACACTGACCACACACACAAGGTATTTACACGTCTGATTGTCCCGAGGTTCTTCAGAGGGCCAGAGGCTGGTTCCTCCTGAAGGCACCGATCAGTAGACATCTGGTGTCTGTGGATTCCATCAGTAGATTTCCTTTGAGTGCAAAAACAACCCGGTTCTTTCCTGAGGACGAGCGAGATCTTTGGCAGGAACGTCATCCACCTGAGCAGCTTCTCCACCCGCTTGTCCTGCTCCGAGCTGCAGGAAGCTTCAGGTTCAAATCATAAAATCATCTAAAACGGCTGAATGAAGAAGACGTTTTGGTTCGAGATCAAGACGCTGGATCGGTTCCACTGTCCTGACGTTTGCTCAGTCCGGTTGAGGCAGAAGGCGTCGGATCGTTAGCACCAGCTGAGCGTCGGCGGACGCCTCAGGTTCTGTTTCGTGAAAGTTCGGCTGGTTGAAGCTCAAAAGAAAAGAAACAACATTCATCTGCTTGAAAACGCGTGGAGCTCCAGAGGTTCCTCAGCTGCTCCGTTCCTCCGTTCCTCCTTTTGCAATCATACGGCCGGTTCTGATGCGGTTCTGTGGTTCTGAGGTTCTGAGGTTCTCAGGCCTCAGATGCAGCCTGAGGTTTCAGCTGAGCTTTCTCCATCGCCGTCCCATACGGTAAGGACCGCTTGAAGAAGCCAAACTGCAGAGGAACATCACGGCAGACGTTTTATTACCAGGACAGTTGTTTCTATCTGATCTCATTCTATTCCAGTCACTGTTATATGTCGTTATTTGTTGTTATTTATTATTTAGTTATTTCTGTTCATTGACTGTTTTATTATTTACTGTCCTTCTCCAAATGTCACTTTTGTCAATGTCAATCTGTTTTTAACCATTTTTATCTGAAGTTGTCGTTTTTATTTCTTCTTCTTTAGCACCTCCGTATCCACGGCGACACATCAGCACTGGCATACTTTGGATCATAAAACGGTTACTGTGGGTGTCACTCGGTTCCTCGACCTGGTGAAATCACTTTTTTTACTCATTGATTATTACTTACAAATACAAATTTTATATATATATATATACACACACACACACATACACATACATATATGTGTGTGTGTGTGTGTGTATATATATATGTTATATTACAAATATAAACACATTTATTGCGTATGGAACGTTCTCTCCTCAGGAGGACACTGACGCTGTATCGATGTTTGTCGAAGTGTCTTTGGATAAATAAAGTGGATGAATGGCGCCGTGATGCGTCACTGACCTTGTACAGGACGTAGATGAGCAGAGCCAGGAGGAGGAGACCGGCCAGGACGGCCAGAACGATGACCCACAGAGGGACCGAGTTCTCCATGTCGGGTTTGTTCCACACGACCGGAGTCACCACCTGATCACGGACAACGGGTGAGGACGGGCGGCAGAGGGGACTTCATGACTGATGAGTGTGTGAATGCTCACCTTCTTCTGTCCGCTGGGGACGTGTCTGGGAGCGATGGCGTAGGGCATCTTCTTCACACTGAACTGGGACAAACACTCCAGCACGAAGTGTCTGTGAGCTCTCTGAGGAGAAAACACCCGTCACAGGCTGCAGTCGGACACCGCCACCGGGGGGCGCCAGACACCGGGTTCACAGGAAAGCAATACACACACCCGTCAACCATTGTCTGTGTGCACGTGTGTGAGGAACTCTGTCCATAACACAAGAATTCCGGAACAATCTGCTTTCAACCTCTGTGAACTGGTCTGTTGTTCTCAAACGTGTGTGCACAAGGTAGATCAGCTCTGACACAGCGTCTCCTGCAGCGTTTCCCATATTCACTTCTCCTCTTGGATGATGCAGTGAAAGGAGTGTTTTCCCACGCGCACACACACACACACACACACACACACACACACACTTACCTCAGTGAAGGTCTCGGCCCAGACGCGTGAACGGACTTTTAGGATGGCTGTCGTCCCCTTTTCCAGTAGGCCGATGTTACACTGCATCGCCCAGCAGTCCACGGAGGAGCAGGACTGTCCACACACACACACACACACACACACACACATTCAAATGATTTATTCATGTCCACATTGAAACAAGTACTATGTTAATACAGTAGATGCAAACCAAT
>JBBMJM010160385.1:0-10081 GCA_037832705.1 Centriscus cristatus | reverse complement strand
GTGTGTGTGTGTGTGTGTGTGTGTGTGTGTGTGTGTGTGTGTGTGTGTGTGTGTGTGTGTGTGTGTGTGTGTGTCTCCTGTGGGCCAATGTCACCACACTCATAAAAAGCAACGCAACGGACGCTAACCTCAAAAAGCCTCATGACAAAATGAGCTTGTGATGTGAGACGAATCAGAATTGAGCTCATTTCTTTTTCCACAATGAGAAGGTTGTTTGTGTGACACTACTAATACCAATACTTCGGCATGGTCCACTTTTATTTGGAAACTTCTTTGCCTTTACTCCACACAGCTAGTTGGTTCTGCTTGTCTGAGCTACATTTTCCAGAGATGGCTAAAAAGGTTTGGCGTTTTGTACAATAAACAGAAGGTCAGCCGATAGATTAAATCAGCTCACGACAAAATGCAAAGTGAACTTTCTTTTGCATGTCAGCAGAAAGACTGTGTGTAAAAGGAGAGCACAGACATCACTAAAAGGATGTATTTCTGAAGTGGTCGTATTCATCCAGGCTTCACAGATGCTTTAATCTACAAGCACATTATTCTCCTGGTGATGAAATTGGTGGCGATATATCAAGTCTGTTCTTTTTCTTGTACGTCCAACCCTGTCCCTGGACACTGATGCCACACTGGGGACCAGCCCATTTCTTCAGTTCCCATGGAGGTCACACACGGTTTACCCCAGATCGGTTGATGATTTGTCTTCAGTGGGCTCCATCTAACACCAACCCACGATCAGTCCATGCCCAGTTGAAGCCCACCTACGCTCAAAGAAAGAGCGTAGGTGGGAAACATTTCTACTCAAATCCCCCAATCCTGCATGAAACATGTCCTGCCAGCACCCTGACCCACACATCCACCAGCATTCCACTTCACTACATACAGCGCACACAACGCTGTATGTCGGTCAGAGTAGTAATTATACATGCAATTTAAAACACACCGGGCTGAACAACCACCATCACACAAAAGCTGTCTTGGAAGATTTGGAGTCAAGGACACCGCAAGAGTGAAATATTACGTTTTCTCAAATGAACTGTAGGATATTTCATTCATAACTCAAGCAGCAGCGGTTTGTACTTCCATGAAGTTTGTGTCATCCCTCCTCTTTCTCTGACCTCATGTGACTCGCGTGCGCTCACCATGCTAATGATTTATCATTGTCCTCTACCTTTGCTTCCACCAGAGGGATGCTACTAAAGTTAGCAAAAAAAAAGGATGATCCAGAATCTCATGGCTGTAATCTTCCCTTCTGCTCTGTGCCCTGCTCCGCTCTATTGACTGAAGGGAATCATTCACTTAGCCTTATCACTTTTACACCCACGCTATCTTGGCGCACACAGACCCACATGCCACACCATCGCACAGATAGCGAAAAACAGTGTGTTTACATGGCTGCGCTGTGGACACAGGGTGAAGTAAAGAGGTGGGAAACACGGCTAGTAGTTAAACAGAAGATAGCTCAGGCCGGGCGCAGACGATGAAAAACACGAGGTCGACCAGAAAGAGACGATATCGTCAAAACGCTTCCTAACGTTTCCCCCATGAAGAATATTGAGAGATCAGGATGCAGAAACAGGAGGACATTCCCACCATCGCTCACGTTGTAATTGCTCTAGCAAACCTTGCTCGAAAACGAATATCATCTAACGAGGTACATCGGACCGTCACACATCACCAGACTGTGTACAGTGAGCAGAGATCATGTTGTAGTTCCATTACGCTGGAGTTTCTCAGGGCTTCGGAGAAAGAGATGAGGAGAGGTGAGGGGAGAAGAGTTGGCTGGATGTCTCTCCATTTCGAGTAAGTTAAGGTCCGACATACCACAGGCTTCATTTCTCGTTTAGTTGGTCCCATGCTGGCTATTACTAATATTGCAAATTCTCTTCCTGTTAAACAAGAAATGAAAGATCACTGGGAAGAAAAACATACCAGGTAATCAGCATGAATTAGTATTAGTTCAGAGGCATCTGGGAAATATTCTGCTGACCAGAATGCATCTCCACGCTTAATCATCTTCCGAGGAGGAAGATGAATTTGGATCCTCTTGACAAAGAACAGGCCAGTTGTGTCTCTAAAACAGTGTGAGACTGAACACATCTGGAGGTCTTAAAGAGAAACAGTTGTTCCCGAGCCCGAGTACTTAAAGTGAAGATAAATGGTTGAGTTGTGCACTTTTCAAGTGACAATATACATTTAGAAAACTCTTTCGCTTGAGTCGCAAATGAGACTGTGATTTAATGGAGGTGTTAATTAATCCATGTGTGAATATCGGATTTTTTTTCCCCCACTTCTCCATTAAGTTGTATCAGCTGTGTAAGACTGTTCTCCAAAAAAAAAAAAGAAATTTCAGCAAGATCCTGACCCTAACATAGGATATTTCCAAATTTGACATTGTTGAGGCAGAAGGCCATCCACATGTAGAGGTTTGTTCACCGCTGTCGCAAAGTTTGCCGAGTGTCACAACATACCAGTTGTAGTGAATCACTGCTATACAAATAACATCTGACTCGACTTTGCATGTAATGGTATAAGATCACTTACACTCAGAATGCTATGTAATATGAAAAAATCATAGATGTAATTACCAGCCAATTTCCAGCAGCTAAAGTGGGAAATGAAGCAGGAGACACATTTCTCTTGAGGAGGCAGAGCTGAGATGAATTAGGCAAACATGCTATTTACCTCCTCTCTCTGCAGGGGAACGTCAATAATGAACGTAATGGTGTTGAGAAGGGTCAACAGAGAGTGTAGGCAGGAGGGGGGGAAAAATCCTGCAGAATTAAAGTCAGCTTCTGTGAGTGAAGAGCTGAAGGTGAGATTGTGGCCAAGGGGATGGAGGGCAGAAAGAGGAGTGGGAGGCAGGAAACAAGGCTCCAGCCAAGTGATGAAAATGCAATGGAGACTCTACCTGAGAATGAATAAGCACACTGCAATTCCTTAATGAAGTTAGCCAATTAGCTCGGCGCACAGTGCCAGCTCCAGAGATTAGTTACGGCCTCAGACAAGTCATCCACAGTCAAATAAGCTGGCATCCAGCGCCGAATCAAAATGGAAAAGGGCTTGATTGAGTTTAGAGAGGAATAATTCTTGAGGAACACTTCTGTCTTTTTGTTGGTCGACATACAGCACTTGGATGTGAGGCTTCTTTTTACTTTGCTCTTGGAGACAAACCTGCATGACGCATCCAATGAGAAGACCAATTAAATTTAAGCAAAACGGAGAAAGGGGGAAGTGGCACGCGTGCCTCACCCAGTCTCCCCCCCCCGTTCCCTCGCCCCCCCTGTTCCTCATCTTTGAGTCATCATTCCTTCTCCATGTCCATACATCATTTTCCATAAGTCAGCTGCTCAATGTACCTTTCAAGACATCGGATTCTCTTATCTCTGTCGCCTTTAACCTCGTTTCCTTGAGCACTGAGTCGATGTCGCCAATCGGCAAACCTAATTTGGGCTCTTCATCCAAGCAGACGCAGTTATGAAAAGAGGCGTCGAGCAGAGGCAGCAGTGCACCAGGTTCTAGAAAGCGTCCCCCATTTTTGTCTTGCTGTTTTTTTCTTTTTTATATTTGTATTGTCCTCCTCTTTCTCTCTAAATATCTTTTCTCACCTCCTTCTCGAGATGCTAATATAACCCCCCAATCGCACCCCCTTCCCCCCCGCCCTCTCGCTCTAATTAATTCTGCTGTGAATTAATTACCAGGGGGAAAATCTTCCTAAAACAGAAGAGAGGGGCAAATAATAGGGAGGGGATCTGCATTAATCACCTCTCTATTCCTCAGCAAAAAAACCAAAAGCTTAAAACAAAAGAGGCCACGGAATGAAAGAGCACCACAACAAAAACACGATAAACAAAATTGTTTACTTCGCCCTCACCTCTCCTGCTGAAACCCCATGGGGATGTGATTAGGAAAGTAGTGCTCGCGCTCTCCTCTTCTGTCTTTCTTTTTTTGTTTTTTCCTGCCCCTCCTTGCTCTGTTTGTTCCTCTTTGATGAAGTTGTGGGAGTTCAGAGAGAAGCGATGCAGCTGGGATAACGCCAGGGCTCAAAGCACGATGGGAAGAGCAAACTTTGGCTCACTGGAGGGGTGGGCTGGGGAAGGGTGTCTTTGCAGGCGCCCCTTTCATGCCCAAACTCAGGAGTGCTGTCGTACCCGCTTGATTCAGACCTCAAAAGTGAGAAATGTGAAGCTGAAACCGTTCACTGGTATTTTACCTCGTGCCAGATCACTTCGCCCTGCCCTTTTCCCCTCTGCATGCTAATCAAGACGTTTGCTTCACAGAAAACACTGATGTCTGTCAAACTTCAGGGGGCTCAACAAACCATTACTCAGTCGTGATTATGCACAAGTTCCCGAGGTAACCCTGACGACGAGGGGATATGATGTCAGGACAACCTTGAATGAACGTCTAGGTTGAACACAACTCTTTTTTTTTCTTTTTTTTTTATGTTGGATGATTCTCGGTTTGGGTCTAGGACAGTGGACATGCTATTGTCTCCCACATGGGTGGCATGTGAGTAAAATCCCTGTCTCTGAGGAGGGGGTGGCTGTCCCACTCACAATGAAGATGTCATCCAACTGAGCTTAAACCCCCTCCCCACATACACATGTCACAGAACTGACAGCCCCACCCAAACACGTATACATTCACATGCTACATCTCGACACCACGCCAAGCTGAGATCACACACACAATAGCTGATCCCATGCAAAGAAGGGGGAGAGAAGGGGGGTTAAAATGGACTTCACCACAGCCAGTGTCCTGGCCTATTGTCAGAAGGAATAAAACCTGTCTGTTGAGATGTTTTGTAGTGGGATGGGGCCAACATCTCCTTCTCTGTTCTTACTTCGGGTGCAGAGCTGGAGTCACTGGAGATGGAGTTCAATCCGCCAGTCAAAGGATTCCTTTTCTTTTTATTTCCTCATGTGTCTCTGTAGGTTAACGCACTCAGAGATTGTTATCTATATATTACTAGTGGAGCCTTTTGTTAAATATATGTGGAGCAGCTGATGGGCCGTGGGCTTATCCAGATTTTTAACATGCGTGAAGCTGCGCTGCAGGAAGTCTGAAGATCTTTTGTTGTTGTTGTTGTTGTCGTCGTTCGGGCAGGACACAAACTTTCTATGACATTACTAGATGCCACACTTTGCAAAGCTTTTGTGAACAACCTTCACAGGACAGGGATGACGTGCCCAACATGGCGGTACAACACAGACCACTGCGTTAGCAGACCGCTATGATCACACTGTTGGCGGTGACAAATGCGGAGAACTTTTAGCCAAAGTTATGACGATGCAGCAAGATGAAATAAGATAGAATAATAGATAATTTCTGAATTATGAATGTCTCCCTGCTGGCGATGGAGGTTCAATGAGGCACAGCTGGAAAAAAAGATGTAATATGAAAGAATCTATGATTGTATGCATCTTTTTCACGATTCTATCAGACACTTCTCATAACAATTACAGCATGTCCATGAAAAAAAAGCACAAAAAAAACCTAGCATCACAACTGCACAGCATGCAGTCCTTTTGTGATCATCATTACATTGTTCTGGTTCAGCGCAGCACCATGGACTCTAATTTTGGTCCCTATGACTCATTTCTACCCTCATACGTGGGAAAGTAACTTTTTTTTTTTAAACATTATAGCTGAAATATGAGCATTTGTCCAGACTGTGGTTTACACTCCACTCCGTTTCTTATGATCAACTTAAGTAAGTGTTGGCTATCAGATGTCAAATCGGTCTCCTCATAGCACTTAAGTTTTATGATTTGGGGTTTGTTTCAATATGTTAGTTCATATTGTTGTAATTAACACACAGTTTGCCCGGCAGCAGAGGAGAACTATTTTCGGAAATTCACCACTTGATATGTTCATTCTCACCTTGTGAAATAAAACACAGTAACACTAACAGAGAAAATAGAGATGGAAGAGCAGCACCTCAAACCGGGTTTACGTCCTCCCGCACATCCTACTCTTACACCCACTGCCTTGCAGCCACACTGCACATGCTGAACCCCCTGAGACAAAGACAAAATAAGTGGACAATTATAATGATAGATAGAGCAGAGGCAAAGCTTTGTTATGGAGCTTGTTTGTGAGGTGATAATCGTTGGGGATAAGTATGATTCAGAAAGCTTTTGGATGAAGAGTGTTTGTGGGGGGAAAGAAGTTGCCAGCATGTTACAGTAAATGACACTCCATGGGAATAAAAAACGCAGACCTGTTACATAACTTCTGGTAAAGTTTTTACTGAAAATCCAGCTTGCTTCAAAAGAATAATCATGTGTTGCCACAATGGATTCAGTAAGAGTGACTAATGTCTTTGGTCCAAACCTGTGCACCAGCAGATTTGATCTGTTGGATGTTTTCCTCTATAAATAGGGACTGACATTAATAATTTGGTAGTGTGAACTTTACCCAGGTTGTTTAGGCCCTGAAGTGACTGGAGAAAATCAGAGTTAAATCAAGCAAATTTAGAAAATCTCTTTGAAAAAATCCAGAAATGCATCTGTGCACAGCTCCGACATGAGTTCACACCTGGCAGCAGAGCATACTTCCAGATGTGTCTCCGATGACTTCCTGTGATCGGATCGCATCGCATGCATATAGTCATACCCTCTAATTGCAATGACCATATATTGTTGTTTCATTTAGATTTACAAGCAATGGTCTGCATTTTTATGAGGAACAGACAGAATGTTTGTTAGATCATTACAAAAATATTTATTTATATATATATTTATATATTTATTTTTTTGTGGATCAACCAACTGATCCATACATTCATTCAGACATCCATGTTGGTCACATGTTGGTTACAGTAGACAGCTGTTCATAACAAGTTTTCTTGTAAAAACAACAGCATTCCATGTGCACTGACCTGCAACATGATTAAATTCTCACTCCATTGTGTGACACCTAAACGAATGGCCTCAACACTATGGATTTTGTTACCACTCTTCCCACTACAAGTCATGTCCTAGACATGAGCCATTAGGCAACTCTACTTCATGTTGCTAGTGCAGCTCTTGAACAATAAACACACTGAATGAACAATATGTACACTTTGGCAACAGGACGATCAAAAAATTCCTGTAACCACACACCAACTCGAATGCGTAAATCAGTAGTCTATACAAATAGTCACAAACTTATGTAAAAGATCTATTCTGCCACAATTCGGTCATGCAAATGGTGATGCACTCGTCCATGGGTTTCATCTCCCAAGCCATGGTTGTGAATTGTGCATGGTGTGGGACTGCTCGCATTACAGGCCACACAGTAATGCATGTTTCTGTTTAGGGGTTTTAAGAGGATGTCAGTTGCCTAGACTGAAATACAATGTGTTCCATCTAGGCAACTGAACATTTGTGAACGTGTGGTCTCATGGTATAAAACTGGATATCAGTTGCTGTCAGAATTCTTGGCCGTTTTGTACGTTAGTGTGTTTCTAGCACACATGTGTGTCTGTATGTGTATATGTTGCCACTACAACCACTGTATGTTTGCAACTCAAACAGGATGTAATGTCGCCAACTAACTAAGTATTTTCATCTCCCAGGGCTTCTCTGGGAACTTCTCTGTGTTCTAGTCTTAGAGATCCATGATTGAGAAAAAGTCCAAAAATCATTTGACAAAATGTGTTAAACTGTACACCCAAAACTTTGACGCCAAATTAAACAAGGGTCAAAGATCTGTGACTGCCGTTGTTGGCCCATTCGGACACACTCCAGCATGGTTCCTGGTGTGTAACAAAGTGGTGGCTTCAATGTGTCTCAGCTTAGTCTGGGCCCCTGTCCTCCACACAGAAGCCCATCAACACCATTTGGAAAAGGGAATGATCGATGAGCTACTGCGTCATTCAGCAAAATGTCCTCTGTCAGAACGTATAGCTCAAGCCAAGACCCCCGACATCCAAAGATAATGTGATGCATCATACATTGAGCCAGAATTTTCCCGCAGGCGAGCGGATCTGGGTTGGGGGGTGGTACATTTTCCTCATCTCTAATCCCATCTCCAGTCCAACCAAAGCTTCATCGAAACCAGAACCATGTGTATTTCATCTTGGAGCCAGCACTTTATCACCTTAGTAATCAGACCATTGCTCCCACTCAGAGTGACATGTCCCACTCATTCACGCCAACTCACAATCCACTCCAGAGTCGCTTATACAGTCGCCTCAGCGGGGACCAAAGTGTTCTTACATCATGTCCGAGGGAAACCTTCGTTGTCTCGGGTCTGGAGCAGCATGTGGGGAAAGGGAATGACGGAAATGGGTTGCAAGAGCTGCAGGACAACTGACATCCACACAAACGCAAACCAGATGGAGGGATAGTTAGATGGATGGGTTAGGAGGAAGGACATCTTCTCTGTTGGCCCTCTTCTTTTATCAGTTTCATTCTGGGGTGAGAAGATGGAAGTGTCCATGTATGCTGCATGATAGGACAGAGCTGCTAATTTCAGTTAGACCTTGTGGCTCATGTGCATTCACGCAAGATGTGAAATGGTTAACAATGCTGTCAACTACGTGTCGTGTCGTTAAATTCAAAAACTGTTGTTCTGAAAAGTCTTCAGTGCATTTAACACAAATGGGCTGAAACTGTCTGAAATGCGATACAGCATGTGCTGCTATTATGAGCAGCCAAACTGGGAGGAGGAGCGAACAGCCTGCTGTCAGAGCAATCAACACGCAGGGAGCTGAGTGTCTCAGTGTGTTTGCTGCATTATACATTACAAAGACTGTCAGCTCCATTCATCTCTCCCTCTCTTTGTCTTTGTATTAAATTGTATATGTTAGGGTAAGGGTTAATGCTAGCTAACAGATTGTTAGCTAAGTAGGTATGTTAGCTAGCTAGATGTAGTAGCACATTACCGGAAAACAGTCTGCAAACAACCCAGCTAATATATACAGTATATAGATTGCTGGCTCATCTAGGGTGTACCCTGCTGTTTGCCCATTCCAAAGCTAGGATGGGACAGGAGGAAGCAGGAGATAAAATATGAAATGATTTAACATCATAAATCAAAAACAATATTAATGTAAAGAGACATTTTGGACAGCAAGATACATGGAAGAGTCAAAACCTGAGCGATACCATGACTGAAATGTTTGAAACAAAAAACATATGGTACATCTTTTGTCATTATAATTGTGCACATGTGTCTGTCCAACACTGTTGTCAGTTCGTGTTCCAATCGACTATAAGTTGCACGTGCAGAGTTTTTCAAATATGAGATATGAGCAGCAATTTTGGCATGAATGCCTGTGGTGTGAAATGTCATATTTTCCCCTCCTCTAGTGTTTCACTCTTCTCCTCTCTGACACACAGTTTTTAGATAGTTTCCACTCTTTTTCCACCCAGAGAGGGTGGCAGAAGGCAGGTACTGAGCAAACACCCTTTCCGTTGTACTAAATCTATCAGCACTGAGGCCAAACGCGGCAGAGGGCTTCACTCGTGTTCATGCTGAACAAAATGAACATGGCAAGCTCTGATGTCATCCAACCAGAAGAAGCTATTAGTGGCTTTGAGTGTTCCATTTTCAGGTTGGTGTGTTGTGGGTGAAAGCCCATTGACATCTTCGTGTCACCCCATTAGTAACTTCACACACACTTGTGTGGATGTTCAACGATAAATTAGGAGCAATGAAGCAAAAAAAGGGAAAGGTCGTATATGCACACATACGTACTGAGGCTATTACACTATGACGTGATCAACAGTTGCCCATTCTGTTTTTTCCCTTGGCATTGTGTTTGGTCTGAGCCGGTGCCGACCAAAACCACTGAAAGTTGAACACCGCAGAGACCTGTCACCACCTCACCGTTGCGCTCTTTCCAACCACTTGACCAATCTGGACTTTACCCCTCTTTCCACACATTCACTACCATATATCTCCATTGGGTATTTTGATCTTTTACTCTCTTTCTCCAGCATTCCCTCAGTAGAAGCAGCATATATTTGCATCTGCTTTGTCAGCTTTAAAACAAACAAAAAAAAATCTCTACTTTTCATATTGATTCATATTGTGGTTTGAAAGAAAGCCTCATCTCACATTACATCTAAATGGCCAGCAGAGA
>JBBMJM010160374.1:0-10083 GCA_037832705.1 Centriscus cristatus | reverse complement strand
ACACACACACACACACACACACACACACACACACACACACACACACACACACACACACACACACACACACACGCAAACTAAAGGTTATAGATTGAAGATGTTCTCATTAGTTGGCTGAACAACACACTGTGTGTGCGTGCGTGCATGCATGTGTGTGCGTGCGTGCGCGTGCATGTGTGTGCGTGCGTGCATACCTCAGTGCACACACACTCTTGACAAGTGGAGAATAGGTTGTCATTCAAAAAGAATATGAACATTGGGTATTTATGGTTTGTCTGCTGCTAAACAAATCTACAGTGGACTGCTGTTAGGAAGGATGCTTTATTGTGGTTCTGCTAGCAAGAGCCAACCTTAGTGAAAGCAACCAAACCAACCTTTAAATATGCCACGTTTATTTGTACAACAACAACGATAATGATAATAATAATAATTATTATTGTCCACTAAATTTCGGTTTGCTACTAGTTAGGATCAGTGTGGTATGACTCCCTCATAAGAAGGGGATAAAAACAACTTCTGGAAAAGGATTCCCATAAGAATGCATGGGAGCAGAATAAAAAAGGTGATACCTTGACCAAATCTCACCCGAGCCACTTAAAAATATATCTACGCGTTTGGGGAATCATCACCGTTCCAAGGGTATGTGCTCTGTCAACGTTTGACCCGTGAAGGGTCAAAGTTTGCCCATACACTATCATTGACATTCCAGAGGGAATCCTAGAGTGGACAGAGGGTGATCAGCGCAGAAATGAAAATCGCTGGATGCCTTAATGCTGGGGGCTCAGTTTTCACTGAGAGTGCATTAACAGGCACTATTTTGGTAGATATTATTGTCCCGAGTCTCAAAGCTTGCTCTGTTTTTGCGTGCTGTTCAAAGAAAGACGAGGTCTGCTGATGAAATCTCACTTCCTATAAAAAATCGGAATGCATTTTGCACCCCCACAAACTATGCATTTGGGGAAGGGAATCATCACCGTGAGAGCCGTGGCCCACCCACCCAGATTTGTCCATTGCACAAATATTTCCTGACTACGAGGGGGTAATGGCATGATAACAGTGCTACAGCTGTGCACAATGACATGTGCACAGTATGATAACGGTGCTACAGCTCTGCCTTTGGAAGCCAACGACATGCTGTTCGTCAGAACGGCCAATGGTGCTACAGCTTTCAGTTTGAAGTCGATGACGGTGCTGCAGCTGCTGACACGTTTGTCAGAACGGCCAACGGTGCTATAGCTCTGCATTTTCAAGTTGACCACATGCTAACCTGTGGCTCATGGACATCAGAATATCTCAACCAGAGTTTCTAGTTATTATTTTTGTGTCGTCGTATGTGTGATGAATCCTCCCCCATGCAATCCAGCTTGAAATAACAATCATAGATCCATATTATGGTCATTATCTTGAGATAAAGGGATGTTCCATCAACTGGCTGGTCAACACTGATTTCCACAATCAAATCTATATTTTACTAATTAACTAATTTAATTATTTATTTACTAATTATTTTTTTTGATTGAGAAGGGGCTGTTCCTGTCTGCTGAGTTGATTTGCACTCGCCATTCCATTAGCTGCTTTGCTCTACACATGATTTGATCCCTTCATCATCTTCCCCCCTTGTCCTGTAATTTGTATCATTTCTTTGTTGGACACAATCAGATCAGACTTTAAGACTAAATCCCTTACGAGGTTCTTTCTCTTTCTCATTTCTCCTGCAGAAAAGACAGACATTCCAGTGTGGGGTCATCAAGGCAAAGTGTGTATTGGGATTGAATGACAGGGGAGCAGTTTTGCCATTAGAAGCCATCACTGTGATGTAATTTCATTAAGTGTTGGCTCAAGCGAGTGGGAGTGAGTTAAGAGTGAGTTGGATTCTTGATGACGATCGTAAAAGTGATGAGACAGCAGCTCAATGATCCGATTTGGTCTCAACCAGGAGTTCTGGAGACATGAATCTAACTGACCAGATTGAACAGTTGACATATTAGTTGAAGAACATCAGTTATACAGTATGCACTGACATGTTTTGTCCATGCCTGACAACTTTAAATGTAATGTTATATACATAAAAAAATCACCATATAAAACACAAACACTGAACCTGTATACAAAGAATGGGGATTGTGGGTTCATTTCAGCGCAAACACCCAGAGCAGCTGTTGAAATTGCTGACTTTTTATTTATTAACAGTTTGTAATTTGTGACAACTGTGTTTATGACTCGCAGCAGTATGATCTAATTAATATGTATTCTGATAAGAAGCGGTGTTGAGAGGAAATGTAGCGAAGAGCATTTTGATGAAACCCTCATTGACTTATTCAAATTAGAATCAGGATCAGCCAGCCTTGAGGGAGCCGTGGCTGTAGTTGTTAACGCTCCGTAGGTCACAGGCATCACACATCAGAAAATAATAATAGTGATTGAAAAAGATTCAACCTGCTGGGTATGGTAGATGTCGGTTCTAACAAAAGTTAAACTTTGGAACATGCAGAGCCTCACTACACCATTTTGACTGGATTCCTCAGGCCGCGTCCATTTGATTTTTGAAGAAATGTTGTCCAGCTGCCTCCATTGATTTCAGTAAAAACTAATGTAATATGTTGATTCCACTGCTCCACCAACCAGTGTTTGTTAACATGCAGTGAGTGTAGTTGTCCATTGTAGCACTGTGCTGGCTAGACTGCGTCTGCGGGCCAGTCAGAGTAGAGGAAGAAGTCATGAGTTTCAGCTGAGCTATTATAGTGGACAAGAACCTGTAATTCCTTTTTGGTGTCAGCAGTACTTGCTATGCAAATGTACCATACATCCTTACATACGTCTAAAGAAATTGGAGAAGAAATCGGCAACTTTGCAAGGCGAGTGTACGAGAAGAAGCGGTGAAGTGCAATAGTGAGTGCGCAAGAGGACACAGATACATTAGGATGTAGTAAGGCACCGGACCGCTTATTGACCTTTCACAGAGTGAGTTTCAGTTGTTTTCATTTCTATCAAGACATGCGGAGCTTACAAGGAGCAAGTCAGACAGAGCGTGCAATTCAGTGAGATTACATGCGAGCATCATTGTGAATTGATATGCATGAGATCATTACAGGAAAGTAAAGTATGGTGTATAACGTACCCGTGTGCTTTTTTGCATAGAAATTGCTGCCTATACAAACCACGTCTCTGCTGTGTCGCCCTCCCCGACCCTTAGTTATAACTGCAAACCATTATTGTCTGCCTCTGTCCGTTGTATTAATATGTATTTCTTTTCGCTGACTTGCTGGATGTTAAAGACAAAAGCCAATGCACAAGGGGCTACATAATTCATCAGAAATTAATCAAAAGTCCAGGTTTTTCATGCATCCCTAAAAAGTGAATGTAGACTCCCAAACAGAATAATTCTCTGATCAGAGACTCTCTCATCTTAACTTCTCTCAAGCTTCAATGACGGCACATTGGCAATATCCATATTTAAAGGATGAGCCATCATTTTATATGCATGTCTAAACTCTAATGCATTAATTATGGGAGCAGACCATGTCTGTTAGTAAGTCAATGATGGCTCTATCTCAGCTCTTCCTGCATTGTGACTGTGGTCCAACAAATGATGGCACTTATTCTGGAACATATTCGTACACCATTGGTGAAGACACTTTCCACAACAACTGGACCCAAATGACAATGCTCAGACAAAATTGTTATGGTTGAATTCATGGAAACTGGTGATTTGACAGATTAAAAGGGTCATCAGGTCATCAACTACATTTGTCAAAGGGACAAAGTCGACAGACACTGAAGGGGATACACTTATTTTACATATATTTATATAGGTTCATGATTGACCATAAAAAAGCATGTTTTACATAACTGAAATCCTTTCCATGTACTTATCCCATCTACCTGGCGATTGTTAACAGTTTACTGCCATGATAGCATTTTGTCAACTTCTTGCAAATAAGACACACCTTGTTGCAAAGTGGAATCTATCAGACTGTCTCCCAGCATCTCCATATAGTGTATATTGATCAGAGTAAAAAAAAAGTCAAAAGCAGAGTGCATGTTAGGTATATGAACAGTTGGTTCATAATTTACAAATGCCTGTAATGTTGTGATGTTGTGATGTCTGACGTGAAGGCATTGAGAAAAGCATCACTATGTATTTGATGATGGAGGATGACAACCTGTTGTACGGGAGATCATCAAACCACGGCAGAAAAATTCATGGTCATGACCGTGACGGGTTCTCTGTCAGAGGCAGCACATTGATCCAATTAATATTTGATTAACTGGGCAGCAAGTCACATCATATATTAATCTATTGTAATAGGTCGTCAAGTGTTTGATCACACGCTATGATTCCCTGTTTCTTTTGCTCACGGCTTGCAGATTTACACATTTTTGATCCCACTGCCAGTATCTCGACATATACACTTCAAGCTTTTGATTTCTACAGTGAAAACTACTATTTCTTTATTTCAGAGGATAAAATATGAGCCATCTGATCAGATCTGGTCAAGCACGGATGCTGGGAGAGAAAACATCAGAAACAATCAAGAACAGTCTCAGAGAGCAACTGTTGAATCATATGTGTTTGCTCACCTATTCTTCTTTTTCTGTTTGTTGTCACGCGCACGTGAACTGATGATCTTGGTTTTGTGTATGGTTTCAGAGATAAGAAGTGGACATCTAACATTCCGTCTGTGTCCTCTCTCTCTCTCTCTTTGCATATGTGTGTTTTAATTTCAAATTCAGTGTTATTTTTTGTGTTTTGTGTGACTACAACCTTTCATTCTGCCTGAACGTCCTTGCTTGATAAAAAATGGTTTAGCCCAATTCATGTCCTCGAACAGTATTATCATGCTAAGGGCAACCCCCCCCCCCCCGTGTCTCTCTTTTAGTCCCTGAAAGACAAATATGTGGTATATTGTGCAATTTAGATGTAGATTTAGAAGAAATGCTAATTGAAAAAGGAACAAAAAACATTTGTAGGAATTGAAGAAGAGATGACTGCGAGTTGACATGACTGACCCAGATATTTTTCTGTATTTTGGCGTGCAACTTGACTTGGATTTCTGTAAAGGTCAGTAGAAAGGTTATGAGAATATCTGTCCACAACATACACTGAAATACAAAAGCCATTGTTTCTCTGTTGGTCACATGATGATTAGCTGCTGCAGTACACCGTTCCAATATGGATCCAATCAAGGGTTTGCAAAATAGGATGATTTGCAAGGCTGTGAATGTAAATGAATGTTAATCATTTATTTCTTCTGCCTCTGCGCTTCCAAGTATAGCTAGTAGAAAATAGTCTCCATTTTAGACGTTTATCAGTAATTTCATAAATATCTTGACAAACAACTTTATGATTATCTGGCGTCATGGTTGTATACATATTTCCATGTGGGTCTGCATTTCCAAGCTAATTGTTCTTCTCCTTCATAATTATTTACTGTTTAATGACCTGTGTTGAGGATGTCACGTTGTGGCCAACTGCTGCGTACTGAATATATGTAGTCATGGTGACAAACAGTCCATGGAAAATACTGCCAGTGAGCCTACATGTAAATTCCACGTTGAATATCTGCTTGGTTTGTGTCGAGTTCTTCACTGTGCTGTTTTTCTACAGACCTGTGAAAGTTGTTATTGTTGTTGTTGAGAAGCTGGAGTGTAGTTGTGGTGTTTTAGTGAACTCTCTTGTTTTCCATGAAATAAATAGTTTCATCAAACCACAAACTAATTGGACAATTCATTTTCTTATCGTGGAAAAATAAAACCCTCAATTAGATACCATGCTGACAGCTGCGATCACTTTGTGAGGAAAATTCAATCTTCCATGGTGATATCCTCCAGCCGTTCAATCCTGCTGTTCCATGTTGTCAGAGTGTTTGATTCTTTAAGCGACAGCTGCTACACAAACACTTTCTCTCTCACTCTGTATTCTCCTCATCTCCACGGTGCATCATTCTATCACTTCCCTCCTGCAGCCAGCCTTTTCATCTTTGCTACTTGTGGACTTAACACACTCACTCTACTGTCTTATTTTTTTCCGGTCGCATTTCTGCCTCTCATCTTGGACCCATCATTGGCTCATTGATCTTTCTGGCTCTCTGCTGAACTCTCCTCGTTTAAATTTCTCTATCGTCTTTTCCTTGCCTGACCTTTCTTATCATTCCTTTTTTGGCTTTTTTTAATTTTTTTTTTTTCTTCTGCACAGGGTTCATTAGATACGAATCCCCAAATGTCACCATATCAGTGTTTTCTCTCTCTCTCTACCTCTGTCTGGCCTCCGTCTTTCTCTTTCTCCCTGTCGACGTCTCTGTCCAACAGATCATCTGCCTGCCAGCCTCAGCTCAACGGTTGCCAGCCAGGTGGCACTCATAGAACCTGTGTGTGTGTGCGTCTCTCTTATAAGCGATAGAAAAGAGAGAAAACAGGAATACAGTGGGTGAGAGATTCAATTGATTCCACAGTATTTCTGTCCTGGAGGCATTTGCTTCCTCCTTCCAATCTCTCTGCTTATCAAGCTAAGACGCTCTCCAAGAGGCTGTGTAGGTAAGTATAACCCTCCTCTCCCAACCTCTCCCTCCAGCATCACTTTCAACCAAAATAATTCACAGCACCCAAAAACTATTGCTGCACTAACCTGAGGGGTGTGGCAGATGCACAAAGATGTGATTATGTGAGATGTGAATAGAAAATTAAGAAAATCTACCAGCATACACGTTAACTCCTTCTGTTTGTCAAGAGTTTCATTGGGAAAACTACCGCTGCTGTCAATGAAGACCAAAGTGAACTTTCAAACTCCATGTTCAAAATGTGGACATGGAGTGATCACAACAAGGTGTCTTCCTATGATCCAACTACCAAAGACAAAAAAGCAGTGCTGCAGTTTTAAGGTAGACATAAGACAGTGTGAGGATATTGCAGTAGTCAATGTTCCTACGATCCAAAGAATGTCTGGTTGGACTCATTGAAGTTTTTCTTTGTGTCCCGTGCTAGTCCATAAACGCCTCTGTTTGTGTTTGCGTGTACAGAATTGAATGTGAACTGACAGGCTAAAAACAAACTATATGAATAAAACATGGAGGATGGTCTTTTCATCTTTTCTCTGCTTTTCTAATGCTCATTACTTTGGCTGCAGTCTCTTACTGTCTCCTGTTTTCCTCTTCCTCTCTCTCAGTTTCAACACACGCTCACGCGCGCACACAGGCATCCCTTATATCTCGTTGCTGCTACATCTTCTTGCTCCGATCTACTGCCACACTCGCACCAGCCCCTGGGGGAACAGCCTTGAAGCTAAAGCACCATCATTAGAAAGTTTCTCAGACTAAAATATGACTTTAATACTAAAGAAATACTTATGTACACGTCTATTAATCCTGAACACTTCATGATGATTTTATGTGTTGCTGACACTGACATGAACCAATTTAATACTATGCTATATCATACCATACAGTATATTGGAACATTTACCCTTAGGTTGCTCTTCAGTTTTGTTCTCCTCATAAAAAAAATATACAGAACGAGAGAGAGACTATAGAGAGAATAATTTGTCTTTTCTTTTAAAAAACCAAAAACCAAAACCAAAACATTCTCCTTTATTATGTTTTGTTTCAGTTTGTATGTATGGATTTCTTTTTCTAAGCAACTTTACACAAACAGTACCACAGTACAGTAGTAGTTTATGAAACAATTACCAGAAATGATCTTTTGGCATAAAATAATAATAATAAAAAAAATAAATTAATGACATATTGGAGGTGATCAGAATCTGTGTCTGCGTAGTTGATTGCCCTCATTGAACCTGCATCCTGTTCAGCAGCATAAAACATACTGTACATACATTTTTTTTTTTTAAATTAAATACGAGGATCCCACATGAATAATGCGACACAAAACTAAATGGTCCCAGTAGCAATATTTGATATTCAGGGAAGGCAAATATAACAATGTAGTCACTTCCAATATATGCGAGACAATTAAGCACTCTCCAAATGGTGTTGATTTATGATTTTAAAAAAA
This sequence comes from Centriscus cristatus, assembly GCA_037832705.1. NCBI lineage: Eukaryota > Metazoa > Chordata > Actinopteri > Syngnathiformes > Centriscidae > Centriscus > Centriscus cristatus. The sequence goes on along the minus strand of JBBMJM010160374.1, from coordinate 2,076 downwards.
AAAAAAAAAAGTTTCATTTTACTTGTTTTCAAAGTTTTGTTGTAACTATAATGTTGTGGAAGAAAACAAATGATGGCATTTTGTCAGGCGCCTGCAAGGCTGAGCTATGAAATCGTGATACCGTACTATCTGATGACTTTCAGTCCTTTCCCATAATGGTCATAAGAACAGAATAGAATAGAATAGATTCATTGTCACTGGACGCGAGGTACAACGAAGTGACGTCTACGTCACTTCACCATTTGAGTTTGTGGGGACAATACATACAGGACTGACCTCAATTGAACACAAAAAATGGAGGGAAACAGCGAGGTGGTGCAACTCAATACGCACAAGATGAGTCTTCTCAAATCCTCGCTGGTCTAACGTTAGTCTGCATGAGCTAATCACACAGTGTTAAGTTCAGTGTGCAGTCAAGTCAGACCGAAATTCCACAAAAGAATTGAACATGTGCCTTCACGCAGACAAATCTATTCTCTCTTAAGTCTAAATCCCCTTTATGTTCACAGCCATTGTTGCTCCGTCATCTGTTACAGTCTGCTGGTACCACGCTCCCCATGTAGTGCTGTTTGTTAATGCATCAAAGTCAGGATTTCTAGCTACGGCTTGCAAGTCCTGGTTTGAGCTCCAAGAGGCTGCAGAGGGAAAGATTGCAGTCCTGAAGTCACAGGCGCTCTGTGGGAGATAAGACTTTGTACCATCAGGACTCAAAGGTGAAGAAATGTTCTTAAGCGTACCTTATTAACAGCACAGTAATGTTTCAGTTCGTTTCCTGTGTTAAAGGGCAAATGATTTTAGATCCAGTTTGAAACTGATGTAAGCCAGCAGCTTGCATCTGGAGTAAACTTTCAGTGTCTTAATACGTTGAAGAGTGTATATTCTGGAAAGCTCAAAGACCGAGCCGGTGTATTCTCATGGAATATATTTCTGCATGTATGTGCAGTTGAGGGCGAAAGAAATAAATGATTGAAATGAATCAATGCTTATTGGGTTAGAGGCAGCAGGTTTGAAGACATCAAAGCCAGTGTTAAAAAACTCCCATATCAAAGACATCGCCACATAGCTTACTTTCTCTGCCTGTGTCCAAGACCAACACATCAAAAAAGTACACAATCTCCCACCATCTATTTCACACTTCTCTGTCCATCACTTAAGATTTTCTGTCTCCAACCAAAGGCGAGTCTTTCAAAGCATGTGAGTTTACACCGTACCACAAGCTGGAGGCGACACGGTGGTGTGGATTTGATGCCCCACATCTTACCTGCTGTACACACTGTTTGATTACAGGTATTTTACAGCATCACCTGATCATGTGGTGTGTCTGTATACTCCGCCTACACAATCTGAATTAAATTCATGAAGTGTAACACGAAAAAAGCCTCATCTTGAACAGGGCTGGGAGGGCGTTTCAACCGGCTCGATGTGCCAGGTAAAATTTCAACTGGTGGAATTATTACAGCTCGTTGTTGTTTTCTCAGCAGGGGCAAAAATCACTAGGGCGAATACTTACAGGAATTATTTTTCTAGATTTAGATTTGCAATTGAACTGTTTTTGGGACATTTTTTTCTGCTCTACATTTCTCTGTGACATATTTCTGATCTCTTAATTAAAATTAGAATGTGTTCGAAGTTCACTCTCAATTCCTAAGGCCTCCGGTGTAATTCACTCCCACGCACGCGCCAGACTTCTTTTTTTTTTCTGAAAAGCCTCAAACTTGCGCTTTAACATGACTGCTGATTTCTCAACTTGAGAAAGTGCTCAGGTTGCAGTGCTGTAGTGAGTAGGAGTTCAAGAGCTCCCGAGAAGTTGCTTTGGAAGCGATAATGACTGAGTAGCATACCTCAGACACACATTTATTATCAGGCATCCGCATGAGGAGATTTTGTTGATTTAGCTTTTGGGTTCTCCATGTGTGGATTATAGATGTGAAAGTAAAAGCTGATAGGTGAACGTGAATATGGGTGATTTCATTCAGGATTCATTCATTTTGAGGCGAGCAACTTTCACACCGCCCTGGAGACAGCAGCTCTCCAAACACAACTCTGTCTCTCTCTGCCCCTCTCTTCAGCCTTTAT
>JBBMJM010160363.1:0-10083 GCA_037832705.1 Centriscus cristatus | reverse complement strand
ATCAGGAGCCGGCTCCCATCGTTCACTTCAAAGAGCCGGCTCATTGAACCGTTTCGTTCGCGAACGACACATCACTAGAAATCACAGACCATCCTGTCACTGCTGTACAGAGAACCAGTCTGAGAAAATCCTTTCCAGTGCTGATGACTGACAATGTAATCACCTTCCATATTTATGGGAACTTGAAAAATAGAAACAAAGAAAACCCTCAAAACGAGATAGATCAAGTGAGATTAAAAAGAAAAGGACAATAATATTTCTCAAATAATGGTGCAGCCGAAAAGAATCCAATATTATAAGTAATGTTATAAGTACGTACAGTAATTTAATTACTGTCATTGAGTCACAATCAACAGGCAATCAAATGGTGTGGTGCAGACACAACTGTATGTATGCAACGTCTTTCTTGTGCTGAGCGATCGGAAAACGTCTGTGAAGAGGCACAAGGTGAGGCAGGCAGTTCTCATGCCTCTTGTTAGGGGCCACTAGTGTGTATGTGAATCCCTCGGCTCACAATGCTTCCCCTGTTGAGCTGTGAGACTCCTTCCATTGCGGACCTAGGTGAACATAAATACATATTTGTTGTACTTTAAACAGAGTATATTCAAAAACCCATGCAGCCTCTGTTGTGAACACATGTTCAAATGTCAGCAGGTGTTAACGGACTTCATCTTCTGTGACCTTTCTGCTGCAAGCCAAATGGAGTGGATCAAAATGTAAATGGGTATTGACCCTTAATTGTGTCACCTAATCTCTCAAGCAGCCGTCAATCACGTGACGGCATCTGTGTTAAAACTCAGCCAGGAGTGTTTTAATTGACTGATGCTAAATAATCTTGTCATTCCTACGCATGAAAAATATATTTTATTTAAGTCACATGACTTTCCCAAGTACAGTTGATTTTGTTTTTTCTTGTACATGTTGGTTAACTATGAGGACGAATGAGCTGCTCCACAGAAAGTCACGACGTGAATGAAAACAAACCTTGCATAACAGAGGTCAGATGGTGTGGTGCTGTGCACAGAAGAAGTTTTCTGACGTCACCTCAGTCGATTCACTGATGTCATTGCTAGCGCACAGCGGTTTGAACTCTGTGCTGGTGTGTCTGACTTCACACCAAAGAGTTGGAGTCCAGGGCACTGCAGCGACTGCTCATATCGAACTTGTAGATGTGCATCCATTATGGTGATGTGAGAAACTATTATTTGCAGCTGTGGCTTTGGCAGGCGGTCTGACAGACATTGTTTTATTCTCGCTGGAGCAGGATTGTCATACAACGAGAGGGAAGGAGGGCTTTTGATTGATCAGTGTAAGATGTCAACCCGCATCTCCCTGTCCTCTGTTTGAGGAGGTTGTTTGTCCATTGTTGTTTTAATGAAGAAGTTTTTAATGACATTTTCAGGAAATGATGATCTGTTTTTGTTGTACTATTGAACAGATTATTAAATGTTGAGTGTTCTGGACCAACAATCTTTCAAAGGATTCTTTGAATCAGCAAAATATTGCTTGTAGTTGCATCTCTACCATGCTGCCACTCATTTTTATTTCACACTGTCATTTGGACTGGAAGCTAATGAGACTGAGCACATTGTTCACGCCAGTCAACGTCGTGCCCACATGCCAGGATGATGAGCTTTAAAGATATTTTGAATATATTATAAAGTAACAGCTCTTTTTACACAATCATCTTGGGAAGAGGCTCCGTCTTGAGGCCGCTTGACTGTTTACTGTCACAACCCGGTTCGTAGGCTATGACAAAAACTCACATGAAATCATGTTTATTGCAAGAAACTAGACCTGCAGCTACCAATTGGTTTAACAGTTACCAGTAGTCTTCCAATTATTTAATGTATGGAATAATTGGATAAAAGAGTGAACATTAGTGTGTCCATCAGTGGACCGTGGACGAGATGTCTAAACTGGGTCCTGCGGTTCAGGTGCTTTAGCATCGTTGTCATAATGTTATGGGATACTGATACTACTTCCCAATGAACTTCAATGATCCCATTTGGCAACCATCCCAAAATTGTGAACATTTTGGTCGGTTCCTAGCCGTCCGCTCTTCTCCGCTCTTCGTTTCCTCACACTCCATTTTGTAATTTGGAGGTGTGTTGTTGTGTTGTGTAGATAATAATATCAAACAAGGAAAGAAGAATATGCAGCTGCGGCTGGGGATGTTTGCAAGCCGAGTCAGCGAGCAGAGTTTTGGGCCGGGCTGTATGCACTTCCATACCTATTGACTAGGTGATATCTGCAGCTTCATCCTTGGTGTTCCTGTAGCAATCTCAGGCAAATAGAGACACAGCAACACACATGGCAGGGTTGTCACATTTACACAAATAACACCTCCCCAACGTGGAAGAAAATACAGCTGTGACCCTAAAGTGTGACACACATCAGGTGTGCGTAGACATGAAATAATATGAACACAGCTGATGTGTTCGTCCTCTGTCCGAAAGAGAAGCAGCCAGACCTTGCTGTGTCCACCAACTGTAGTCAGTATGGTTCTTCTTTCTCATTCGCTGCTAAAAATATCTTCACCTGCGCCTTCTGACTTCATCATCATCATCATCATCTGACGGAAACCTCTCCCGCCTGTTTACCTGTTTACTTTGAGTGTGAAAGGAAAAACAAGACAGCTTGACCTTGAACATCTTAGAGGTGTGAAACAAAGCTCCTGGTGGAGCACACAGCTGAATGAAGCGGACCTTTAAACATCATGACATAAAAAATCCAGCAGAGTTAAGTTGACAACACCCAGCATTTGTCGCTAAATGACAAATGCTGAACTCTGGCATTAATATGCAGGTGTGTGACTGTCACTTTAGGATACCGAAGACTACCAAGTGTACTTAGCGACTATAATAAGAACACTCTTATCTGTTTACTATATCACACACACAACTAGGACGGGAGTGTTGTTAATCAGCGTAGCAGAAGAAGACCGAGGGAGAACTGTCGGAGATGCAGCTGCCGCAGTCAGCTTGCTGCCAAACGGACTGTAGCAGCAACAAGCCGACCAGCTGTAACTGCTGCTATTTAGGGCACCTTCAGATTCGCAGCGTGTCCTGTTCAATCAGAGAAATCACTTTGCACATTCCTCTTTTTACACAGCACATTCAGATGCAAATACAAGGATTGCAATTAAAAAAATTGAAAAAAAAGATCCTCGTGATCACTGAGATGGATAACTTCACCTGTTGTTAACTGTGGAAATAAATATTTGTAAGTACTTCAAAAGATATAAGATGTAATATTTCTTACGCAGAAGGATTTCAGTGGTTAAAGCAGAACGCTCTTCTGCAAATCACGTATGTAAGGGTTACCATGCTGAGACGACAACTGGTCATGAATGATCTGCTTTGTCAGCCCGCTGCTGCTCCCCGAGGACACGTGTGCATCAGAATAATGCAGAGCACAGACAGCGGCCTAAGCCCCCAAATAAAGTCCACCACAGATCTGTGTCACACTCACTGACTCTGGAGACTCAGTGACTGAAGGTTGCTGCTTTTAAACTCTGTGATGATACAGTCACTCAATCAATCGATTATTCAATGACGATAGTTGGAAGGATTTTCTCTTCTTAATAAGAAGTAGTAGAATAGTAATCAGTCTTATCTCGCAAGATAATAGCAATAGCAGTCTTACCTTGCAAGCTAATAATGTGTGTGATTTTGTAATAGGGAATTTGTTGCAATTGGATAATTCATCCAATTGGAGAAAAATGAATAAATACAGTTACTTACTTTTATTATGAAAACAAACTACAGAAATATACTTTTCATAGTGCAAGCCAATGTGCAGTTATGCACAGAAGACCAACAGCACAGATATTGAACCAAACAGCATTGAATTTTGTCATTTATTGTTTGTGACGTGAAGGTTCCCTACCAATTGGAAAGCATCATAGACAATATTATATCCATGGGAAGAGTCTGGGAGCACTCACATTTGATTAAACATGTGTTCCTGTCACCTGAGGTTGTTTCCCACCTGCAGTCTGAAATTGGAAAGTCACAATTATTTTGAGTGTTATTCATATGCAGACACATACTGGCTGCTCTGCTTTGACTTGATGTTGGTCCTCAGAGTAATGCCTCTATTGTAGGATCCACATTGTATTCTTTTTGTGGCTGTAAAGATAACTAAAGATCATAAGTTCATATTTTTAGTGTTCATGTGGTTGTTGTAATTGCAATGTTACATATATAATCAACAGTAATCTCTGGTGGGAATGAAAAGGTGCTACAGAAATCTGACCTCTGTCTTCAAATTGTTCCTCTCTCTCCAGGCAGAGCGGGAGCATCAATACGACCTCCAGCAACCTCTGCGCCCACCCAAACTGCTGAAGGAGACCTACCTGAGCGAGCAGGTTTACTCACCGCACCACTTCAACCCCTCCGTCAAAGCCCATGTAAAAGGCAGCCCCTTGTATGCTGACCTCAGGCTGAGCAGCCTGTCAGATGGGAAACGTGGCCAACCCTCATGGACCATTGAAGAGTTCAAACGCAACTCAGGGGAAAAGGGGAAGCAGCTGACAGCGCTGGACCTGCAGGTACTAAACTCACCTGAGCATTGGCATCCTATAAATATTGGCAGCTAATTGGCTGATCTCAAAACAGTCCTCCACCCATAGTCCTTTCAAGAACAACAGGCAGAAACTTCACACAGATCTGAGTAACAAACACACGGAAGATATTTTAGCTTGATGTCATTGTTCCTACTTTAGCTGGTGAAGACTTGAAGACCTCTAAACAAGCAATGACTGTGTGACGCTGGCACTGATGGATCATGAAGTGACAGCTGTGACCATATGTGTTTGGGAGTTTTGCAGGTTTTACAATCAACCAAAAAGTTGTCTAATCATTTTTGACAAGACTGACGGAAATCGGAGCAGGTACAGTGAAAAAGCCCAAATTTTTTAACCTCAGTCTAATGTTCAACAGTTCATGTACTAAGAGTGCGTACGGCCGAAATCGACCGCAATCCTGGAATAAGCCAGTGTCCACGCAAATGTCCGGATGTATCAAGGGTAAAAAGTCCGTGGATTTGTTCGGTGCTTCATGCCAACCTCAGGACTAGCGTATGCATGGATCCACAGCTACGGCTGACTTTGGCGACACTCAGAGGTGATGTTAGGAAACTGTTAAAATGTGAAAACAATTAACACATTAGCACTTCCCGCTAGAAAATGATAAACAATCAGCAATTAGATTAGTGGACATAACAGCATGCGCAAAGTGGTGCAGAAAATATCAATGCGAGCAGCAGTTCTTTTTACTGTACAATGACTGCCCCCCCGCCCCCCGTACTCGGCCGGTCATTGAGGGGGGCGATCGGGCTGCTGAAGGGACGCTGGCGCCGCCGGGACAGGAGAGGAGGTGAGCTGCTCTACAAACCTGAGAAGGTGTGCTGCATTGTGGTCACACCGTCATGGATTACCTCTGCAAGAGCAGCACCACCATACTGACGTACTGGAAGACCCTGCATAACTGGGAGCTGTGAAGCTGGAGCTGCTGGGAGAGTCACCAGGGATGCTGTGTGTCTATTCGGAGATAATAAATTGAATAATTAAATACGCGTCTAAGACATTGTTATTAAACATGTTTGATATACTGACATATTTACGCATGAATATCGACGTTTAGTCGTTTTTTGTGCTGTGTACCGTCGGCTGATTTTTCTTTTTCAAGTGAAAAGTTGCTTAAATTGTCTAAAAAGAAGGTAAGTTTTCGGCAATGTGTCAGTGTTTTCACGAGAAACGAGACATTTTGACTAGTAATAAGACAAATATTCTTGTTATGATTGTGTTTTTACAGTGGATGTGCCCCATATGATAAACACATTTGTTGTGAGGTAGTAATGGTAGAATTCACCTTGGGAGAAATCAATGGCAGCCACGCGGTAATCCAAATAGGTGAGACCCTCACCGCCTGTTTAACCTGCACTTTGACGGTGGGCAGCCACCCTCTTCTTGACGTGCACCTTTTTTTTTTTTCCGGGGACTGTGCGCGGCTCTGACCCCACAGCATTCACACGTTATTTCCACTCACTTGTCTTGCTGTTATTCTTTTTCCCAGAGGAAAACGTGCCAAAAAGCCCTTTTTACGTGCCTCAGCTTCAGTGAATAGGGTCTGTAGCTCACAATCTGTGAAATTTTCTTGCTCATTGTATAAATCAGATCGTGCAGAGAGCGAAATCATACATGCCGGTGCTATTTACATGTATTTACATACGTAAATGGAGGCGTGGACAGGGAGGAGTTTTACGCGCCCATATGTGCACTCAATTCTAAGTTGATTGTGATGTCCAAAGGACATGTGCTTGGATTCATGGGTACGCTCACTTTTGTTCATCCGTATTTTTTTGTTCGTACAACTATTTCTGGATCTGGGCGTACGCCAAAATCTAGTAGGAAATCCACGCAAGTGTTAGTACATGAGGTCCCAGGTCTTTGGATGTATAGCCACTAATCAATTAATCAATGGCAGAAGGAGGGACCAAGGACCAGGAAGAATATCCAACTAATCCTGGGAATCATAGAGTGGATCTGGGGAGGCCATATGACTCCCGTTCTTTCGGGAGTGCTGGGGTAGTAGGCTACAAGCTATCATGTCTCATGTCCTTCTGGTTCCCCACGCCTTTGGTCGTCTTTGTAAATTTCATGAGGAGGATCTCAAGGCACAGGTAACGAACACAGGGTCTCTGGTTTGGGGACCTCAGGATTCTATTGGTGTCATTAAATTGTGACCTGTGATGGTTTGTGAAGCCTTTTCGGATGAGAGTCAGCACCTCTTACTCCACTCTCCAGGAGTTCTAGTGCTTTCTCCAGCTTCCTCCAACTGCCATGGATTATTGGTCATGCATAGAGCGACATTGCTGAGGGTAGCATTAATGTGAAAGGGCAACATGAGTTGGAAAGGTAAATTGGAGCGGCTTGTGTGGACACTACTTTTAGTCGTGACTGGAACAAATGGCATTGTGATTAAAAGGGACCAGAATGATTTGCCTCTGCAGGGTGGCTGGAGTCTCTGCTCCTTGGGGTCAAAAGGTAGCCTAATGTGGTTTAGGACAACTCCTGGGTGACTCCCTTGAGATGTGGCAATAACCGTGGCAGACCCAGTGTTACCACAGAGCACACTGGACGAATGATACAACCCCCCTGGCCTGGGACTGTCTGTGGTCCCCCACAAGGTGGGGAGCTGGGGAAAGGGATACTTGGACCATGTTACACAGCCCTCTGTAACCACATTCAGTGAAGTGGAGTAAATAGAGTGCTAGCTCACTGTGACACACACACAAACACTGACCATGATGTGTGTGATCTACAGGGTAACTTAACATGTGTGTTTGTGTCATCAGAGCAGCTGCCATGTTGAGTTTTAAGATGTTCTTAGTGGCTGCTGTCACAGGGAAATCCCACATCAGTACTTCTCCATAACAAGCTGTCATGATGATGATTGTTTCTTCACAAGTTGCATGTGAGACTTCAAATGTGTCAGTGAATGTTATCTGTCATCCTCAGTCTGGAGGAAAGTCTGAAAAGACTGAGGATGACTGATAACAGAGTCCAAGAAGATCATGATGGATCTTTATCAGCCTCACTGATGAAAGATTTGGTTCAAGCATAATTTGATTTTTGCTGTTTTGCTGAGGTTTGTCACAGGTAACTGGACTTGCCTGGTTGTTTTTTCACATCTCATCCAAGACGGCTTTGTCCTTTAGGACTGTCTAGCAGGAGGCTCTGGGCATTTGACCTCGACACCCAGTAGATTTCAGCTCACAAACCATCTGTCTGAAGTGAAACATATTATTCTTTTGCTCCTGACATCTCGGCCACACCGAATGGTGGGTTTATCCCCTTGGGAAGCACTAAGTGTTAAAAGGGTTCTGCTTGGAACCCATCATATCGGCAAAAAAATATTGAAAAAAACCCAGCCTTGTCCCTCACCGGCTTCTGTTTACATTGCAAAGCACCGCTGACCTCCACCACACTTTCACTCCATGTTTGCTAGACATTCAGATTAATTTTAATCTCCTGAACCTTTTTGACTCAGATAAATGTGTGTTATCTTGAATGAAATTCACAATGTCCAAACGTGTGTTCAACACTGATTAGTTATATAGTTTCTGAAGAGACAAAGCACACATTCCAATATAAGTATGTGATCACTTGCTAAGAACAAGGAGAGCAAGACAGTAGAGGCGGAGGAAGAGGAGGTGTCTAATTGGCTTAAATGTTCAAATGCTTGTTCTAAAAATAGCACAAAAACGCAGGAAGTCAAAGACAGTTAACTATCCTTCTGTGAAATGACGACAAGTTCAAACATGGAACCAGTTGCTTCAAGTGGAAGAAGAAAGCAGCGAGTTCTCAGCTGGGGAGATGAGGGAACATAACAATGTGTCGCTCAGTATCTGCTCCAGCCTGAATGATGAATGACAAACATTTCATTTTCATCCCATTATTCTGGCTGTCACGTTAACAACCGACCAGATGTGATGACGTTTAATATTAACAAAGAGATTCCACAATAACCATCCATCTGCATGACACCCTGTTTGTTTTCAAAGGTGTAAACAAGTGTTGTAGGTTGCTAATTAGAGACCATATTTTACTCTTCCCTGCAGTCATAGAAACATACTGTGACTTTCACATATTGTTTGTATTCCTGAGGAAAAAATAACTACTTTTTACTGTAGCTTTTTATATTTTCTCCAATTTCCAATCACAGTATTGTAGCATTAAAGCCAAACTACTGTATTTGATTGCACGTTTATTAGCAGCCGGATCAATGAAACAGAGGCTCTACACGCGGAGACAGATGGAGAGAGTTACATGCATGCATAATATAGAGCCCTCTGAAAGGGTCTCACAAGAAACAGGGCTTCACAAGGACAAGGATTACAGGCTGTCTGTTATTGATATTGATCATTACTTCTGATGTCTGCCAGGATTTCAGGGAGATGATGATGTGATGTGAGGAGGGAGGCGACTCCTTCTGTCCTTGTAGAGGTCAAAATACATCCTTCATTTCCAAGAGAGAGAGAGTCAAATTATTGCCCAGTCACCCTCACTTTGTCATTGATAGTCCAGTACATATTCTGGAGATTTGTACAGAGACGTGTTAGCAGGTTACACTATAGCATTATCGTACTTCATTTCATTTTATTTCTAAAAGAATCATTATTGTAACTCCTTTGGTCAGTCATTAATCAGATGGGGAGATTCTAATTAAAACAGTCTGGACTTTCTGATTTACACTCTTAAATGAAGTAGTGCTGTCATTTTAACGCGTTAATTCGATTGATTAATTAATTACGCCGCAAATTAACGCGTTAAAAAAAATTAACGCAATTAATTATGATTATATCCGGTGGCGTGCCGGTGCTCGCGCATTTGAGTTTTCATTCAAGGACCCGTAGTCTTCTCGGCCGTGCTACGTCACCTGCGCCGGTAAATTAACAAGGAAGTGAGAACAATAACAGACACAGACACCGAGTTTATCTACAAGAAGGACAGAGACGGGACGATGAGTAAAATGCGGTGATTTGTAATTTTTCCAAAAAGGAGTTCTCTGACCACCGGAGCAACTCCAGCCTAACGGTGCGATCCGACAGGTTCCTCCACTGCGAGCGCGGCTTACCGGGAGTGTACTCTGACCTTCGCAGCCCATGAAACCGTGAAAAACAACTGACAAAATTTCGCCTAAGACCCTGATTAGTCACGTGTTATTTCAGTCAGTTTCTTCAGTTCTTCAGTTTTGGATCGGGTACCTTCACCCTGTCAAGTAGTTCGACCACTGGTTATTACCTTTATTTTCAACCACCACTGACCTTACTGGACATATGAGAATAATACCAGTGTATTTAAGTGTTTAGAAGTGGTAATAAGCAGTGGTAGCACGATTTGACAGGGTGAAAGTGCACTATCCAAAACTGCTACCCTGAAGACACCAACTGAAATAACACTTCTAAATAAACTGGTATTATTCACATATACACACAGATCCGACAGGGAAGCAGAAATCGACTGAACACCTGAATAATGCACCTGACCTAACTGGCTTGCAGATGTGCTTGACC
>JBBMJM010160332.1:0-10084 GCA_037832705.1 Centriscus cristatus | reverse complement strand
TGCAGCGTTTACTCATCAGTACCGCCGTCTGGCGGTAAAAGTTGTGAACTACAGTGCATTTCATTTATTTTGCCATTCATTTAAATTTGGGCTTTTATTTTTCAATAGATTCTGGCAGCGGCCCATCCCGCTGATGAGGACTTATAATGACTCAATGACTTATTTCCGACTTTAATCTAGTAAATAATGACTTTTTTCCGACTTAAATCTCGTAAACAATGACTTATTTCCAACTTTAATCTCGTAAATAATTATTTTTTTCCCCTCGGAATCTTTTTTTTTCTTTCTTAATGTGGCCCAAAAACTCCGTCGTAATTAACACTCATACAGATAAGTAATAAAATGAAAAATGTGAAAAGATTGCCCTCTAGCGACATAGCTGAAAATGACAGCACCCATTCAAACGATTTACACCTTACGGGAAAAGTGGGTTCATTTTAATTCAAAGCCTACTCGAACGACGAGGTCAAACAGACACACACAAAAATAAAATAAGAAAAATGAAACCATAAAGTCAAATACAACAACCATAAACAACGTTATCTCCAATATATGGATTCTAATGATTCATGCAAACATTTACACGGTTGGTGAAAAGTATAGTTAACACGTATAGTGTAGTAAACCTCGTGTGTTAAGTACTTGTACAGCGTACATGTTCGCAACATTCACTAAATCTATTTTTCATTTATTTTCATAGTTTGTAGTGTTTTGTTTCCCACCGAGGCGTGTAAAGTGTAACACCCGCTTGCGTCACTCAGCTGCTCTTCCGGTGTTTAACTTTGACTGTTTCCGGTTAGCTAACTGAACGTGCGACTTGTTTTCCCAGTAAAGTAGCGCTATATCTACATCGTTTATGTAGTTTGTAGCTGAATGCGAAAATATTCTTCAGCATGCTTCTTTTTTGTCCAACCTGCGGAAACGTTTTAATCGTCGAAGAAGGACAAAAGTGCATGAGATTTGCCTGCAACACCTGTCCGTATGTACACAACATCACACGAAAGGTGAGTTGGCCTCATCTGTGTATCTTATATTTCCTTTATGAAGTATTCTGCTCGACAAACAATCCACGGCTTCCACTTTCGTTTGTGGACATTGTCTGAGTGTTTGCCGTATCTGTGTTTTCCAAAGGTAAATAATAGAAAATACCCGAAGTTGAAAGAGGTGGATGATGTTCTGGGCGGAGCTGCAGCCTGGGAAAACGTGGATTCCACTGCTGGTTAGTGACACGAAAACAGACCAACAGATCTTTTCTTGTACCTTTTTCTGTGTGAAAAAAAATCTTGCTAAAATTACACTTGAAATTAGCTAATGAATCAGTATTTTTATCCAATGGGATCATTACTTTGGTTTCTTAGTGAGCACTAAATAAAAGTCGATTTCAGAGTCATCTCTTTTCGAATTGCCAACTCCGACGTTCCTTTTGAGTCCAGTATTTGTTTGTTTGTTTGTTTCCAGAAACCTGTCCAAAGTGCGAGCATCCTCGGGCGTACTTCATGCAGATTCAGACTCGGTCAGCAGACGAACCTATGACCACGTTCTACAAATGCTGCAACGCTCAGTGTGGACACAGATGGAGAGATTGACACATTTGTAGTTTACAAGTATCAATGTATTTAATACTCTGATTTTGCCCTTGTTCATGGACATTTATTTAATAAACACACGCTCTTGTTTTGGGAAATGTTCCTGCTGGTTTTCCTTTCTGTGGTATAGGGTCCACAGCTCAGCATGACGACGACACATCAGCTCAGAGCTTCATGATTGATGGTACCGTTACAGCTTGTTTTCGCTGAGGGAATTATTCACCAAATAACATTATTTTCAAAGAAAAACCATGTTCTGATTTTTTATTGATAAAATAGTAAATGTATACAACAGAAACAAATCTGACTTCCATAGTTATTTCACAGACATTTAGAGAGCAATGCAGATCAGCGGTATTCACAACAATGGCATACAGTACTTTGTATTAAAAGTTAACTTCAACTCAAAAGTGACTTTCTTGCACCGTTCAGTAATAACATGACCTGTGTAGCACAACGCTGCTTCAGCACATTCAGGGCGTCATTTCAGACTGCAAGATTGACACACAACTGCATGCAGTGTCCAGATGATGGTTCATAAGTTGAACCAGGTTTGCACAATTGAATCATCAATCAAAGGCGCAGCACCAGATGACTCTACTCTGGCTGTGTTCCACGCCCCTGAAGAGCAAAGGTGAACAGGAGATGCGACATGTTTTCGCGTTCGCTTTGATCTTGACGAACCTCTGATTAAGTTATTTATCTGCAGCTTATTCTACTTACTCAATAGCTATTGTAACTAGTACTGCTGTCAGTAGGCATGGAAATAGTGTCAGACATGCATCGGAGCATCGAGGGTCATCGAGGGCTGATGTCACATCACAGGCGACGTGTCGACGTTGCCTCCACTACTATCTACTTGCAAACAGCAGAATATAATCATGTGAGCGGTCGTGTATCTTGCTGACACGTGCAGCAGGCTCGAACCGTACGAGTGTCGCCTCCACGATGTATGCGTGTGTGTGCACGTATGCGTCCATGAGAATGAATGAGCTCATAGTCTGGAGGCTGGAACAAACACCAGGTAACTTTAGTTACAGAACACATCAGAGGATGCATCAGGAGGGACCTTGGGACATTTTCCATTAAAGTGCAAATGTTGCCTTCATCAAGGAGGGGGCGTTGGGGGGGGGCATGGACGACGGCTCAACTGTCAATCAACTTTTGTGACTACTGAATGGTGAAAGACTGGCCTTCTAGAACGTTCTCAAACATAATATACTGGTTTTCAGAGAATATGCATTACTCGCTCACATTCGAAAAGGGATAATGATTAAAACGAAAACAAAGTAGGTCCAAAGTGATCAAACATGGACAAAAACCTCAGTAACAAGTTAAAATAGAGGATAAAATTTCTGAAATAAATACAAACAAACGCTAGTTCAATGTTAAATACTTCCTACATGGCAAGGTTTATGGATGAATTCAAATAAAGTCATCATTTTCACAGTTTCCCTATTTGAGGCTGTTGTGATTTTCTTCATTTACATTCGTAAGAAAGGATAAGATGCTTCTGTACCTCGGGACGTGTTAGGGCTGTAACCCTTTGCTGGTTGAGTGAAGTGGTCTGTCGTCTCAAAGCGCTTCGACATGAACGTGTTAATCTGATATTAGGTGACTGCTCGGTGAACGAATGAGAAAACTACACGTAGAAATTAAGAGAACTACACTACACTGTGCAAGAATGGGGTGGAACAAAAGCCTGTCACGACCAGCAGTGAGTGAGTGAGTGTGCACGTAAATGTCTTTGTAGCATACAGCCGTCGGTGGTTAGCAGATACGCTTGTATGTGTAAATGTAGCCCTTACAGTAGGGACAGGTGTGTGTCACATCCTTTAAGTCGTCAATCAGACAGGGAATCAAGCAGCAGCCGAGGTCACACCTGTGGAAAGACACGCGCACACACACACACACACACACAAATATCAGTGAGACGAGACCTAAGAGCTCACTGTTGAGTGCTTTGCCCCGTCAGCTCATGTTCGTCAGCGGTTACAGGGTCAGCAAACTGTTGAGGTTTCCTACTGGTTGAGCATGAAAAGGCAGAATTGGGAGATGTTGACGTCCGACTCACCGCTCAGTTTAAGTGACACAATGTTCAAGATGTCAACAGGGGCATGTTCCGGAAAAAAAAAATCTTTGATCATCCTGGAATGGGGAAAACGATGCACATTTATTTTTTTCACTCACCCTACAAAGAAGCAGAAGAGGCAGAAGAGCGTGTTCATGAGGCCGACATCGTGGGAGATGCGGGTGACGATAGACTGCTGGCAGTGTGGACACACAGTCTGCACGGGCGTGGTCTGGAACATCTCTCCCTGCAGTACGGTCACCGTGGTGGCGGCTCCTGGAGGAGCCAGGACGGTCGCTGTGTGACCTCCCATGTGGACAAAGTGGCTGGGACCCGGACCCATCTGTCCCGGCATAGGGTGATGAAAGTGTCCGGGTGGGGGTGGATAGGGGCCACCTGGACACACACGCAGTGCCAGTTACAGCGGTTTAGTGAAAAGTCATTCGCATCGAACGCGTCATGGTGCTCTGCCTGCGTTACCTTGGGTTGGTGGTGGCATGGGCATGGGCATGGGCATTGGCATGGCGCCCTCTCCAGGGACATGTGGCGGGAGGAAGCCTGGGTGCGAGGCCTCATAGGGTGGGGGCCCATAGTCCGGCAGCAGGGGCTGACCCTGCTGAGGCGCTGTTCTTACAGGACCTGTGTCTGACAGGTAAGGAAACGCACAGGTAGGAAGTGGCAAGAAGTATTTAAGGTTCAAAAAATGCATTCCGGAAAAACGGTACTTAATATGGGCTGCAGTGCCAAAGGGACCTAAAAAATATGTGATATTTGTATGCATGCGTACTGACATATTCCTATTGTTAATCTATCAGCAGGTTGAATTACCGGGTTGACCGTTTTTCTCCTCGATGACCGGGGCGCTGGGCCCTCCAGGGTACGGAGGAGGAGGATCATTGGACATACTGGCCGGGGCACAGATGTAGAGCTTCTCAAAAACTCTCTTTTGACCTTTCAGTCTGGGAGACAAAAAAAAAAAAAGGCACACAGTTAAAGTCCCACAGTTCATGACTCTCTGACCCCGACATTTCCCAAATCAGAAATGGTCAAATAAAAGAAGAAGCTAATCAGGTATCAGGTATGTGATGTACTAACATCAGTCCAGGTAGTTATAACGTTCCTGGTTTATTAAAAAAGAAATCTTAACTCACTGACTTCTGCATCGAGTTACAACCACGTTAATGATACAAGGATGTCAATAAATATCGGCCAAAGAAGACAAATGATGAATTCTGACAATAAAACATACTCACACGGGAACTTCTATGCATATGAACGTCACTGCAGCAAACAATAGCACTCAAATGTAACACATGCACTTCTACGACAAGTATTAGGGCCACATGAAGAAAAACATATTTACGAGATTAAAGTCAGAAATAAGTCATTATTTATGAGATCAAAGTCGGACAAAAGTCAATATTTATGAGATCAAAGTCGGACAAAAGTCAATATTTATGAGATTCAAGTCAGAAAAAGTCAATTTTACAAGATCAAAGTCAGATAAAAGTAATCATTTACGAGATTAAAGTAGGAAAAAAGTCATGGTTCTTTTGCCGGAAAAGATGCAATTTCTTACATATTCTTTTAAAGTCCTGATACTGATGACAGTGTGACGCTGATGTGCAAAAAGATTAAGTATCTCCTTGTTTGTGAAGTCTTTCTTAAAATACAACTCAACGAAATCCTCCACAGCCATCATTTAACAGGTTTGAATGTTGACTTTTTTCTCGTAAGTAAATAATGACTTTTTTCTTACTAATTCTTGTAAATAATTACTTTTTTCTGACTTTATTCTCGTAAATAATGACTTTTTTCCGACTATAATCCTTTAAATAGACTTTTTTCTGACTTTAATCTCGTAAATAATTACTTTTTTCTGACTTTAATCTCGTAAATATTTTTTTTTTCTTAATGTGGCCCTAATAATCCGTCCTACACTTCAACTTAACATTGAACACATTCAAAAAAAATGAGGAAATGACAAACGAGCTGGCACTGCTCCGTCCTGCCACGAGCTTGTGACACATTCCTTCCTTTCTTACTTAATAATGCATGAAGATGCACTGCATTCAATGGATTTTTGTTGTGGTTGATGTAAACATAATCAAGAAACTGCAATTTAATTACAATTGGAAGTATTTCCTGGTTAAACCTCATGATGTGGATGTTTTACTTTCTTTGTTTACTGTACTTAACTGTTTTTTTTACTCGCTGTAAAGGTTTAAATGAGAGAGGTAGGAGGTTTCAGGGTGACGTTGAACTATAAAAAGGATGTTTGACATAACATAACACCAGTGAGAGAGAA
Source organism: Centriscus cristatus (assembly GCA_037832705.1). Classification (NCBI taxonomy): domain Eukaryota; kingdom Metazoa; phylum Chordata; class Actinopteri; order Syngnathiformes; family Centriscidae; genus Centriscus; species Centriscus cristatus. Next base: position 4,119 of record JBBMJM010160332.1, on the reverse strand, counting down.
GAGTGTGGTTGTTTCTTGACATAAAGTACAATCAATACAGTAAAATGTATGACATACTCCGAGGTGGTAAAGAGGAAATACATTATTCATCTGCTGCAGGTACATGATGGATTTCTCTTGATAACTCTTGAAAACAATCTGGAATTTGTTTTTTAAAAATGCTGAGGACGAGATGATGATAAAGAAGAAGATAATTGGTCATTGAAAGGTTTCAATTTCACAAAAATCACGTGACAGCTGGTGACTCAGTTACTAAGTGTTGTCAAACCACCAAGCTAACCCACCAAGCTGGCTAGCTGATGTTTTTTAATCCTTTCCCAGATTATCCAGCTCAAAGCTACTTGTACAACTAACCATGAATAACTTCTTTACGTAATAGAGGAATTCAGAACTGAGCACTGGTATGACTTTAAATCAGAACAGGAATCCTGTAATAAATGTACATATAACAATTACAGCAGGTGGTGTTAAGGTTATTAAAGCTAGCTGAAGAGAAAGGGTCTTACCGGGCTAGTTCGGGAAAAGCCTCGGAAACGACTGTAAAACAAATGGTTGTTTGTGCTCAGCTTGTTAGGTAACTTGTTTGGAAGACGCGGCTGTTTGTTCAGCTAAAGCAGAACAAAACATGTTTGCTAGCGTTAGCTGTGACAGTTAGCTGGCGTCGCCATTCCAGGCACATAAACAGCACCGTGGAGATAAACAGTGGTACGCCCACAGCAGCAGACGGAACATTTATAACAGTGGAACACACTACACATGGTCGCCAATATAATGTTGTTGTCTCATTGTGGTGAAAGTCAAATTACCTTGTCGGGGACGAAAGGGCTTCCTACCCGCGGTGTAATTGAAGTTGTTTGACGTTGGCTCGAGAGTCCTTCCTCTAACACGGAAGTACACCTCTTGATAGTGCCCAAGATCGACGGCAACATGTTTTTAACTGCGTTTTATTTTGAAGGTCTGGCCGGATGTGTGATGTGACAGTAGAACCGTGACAATTAAAGTGACTTTGCGAACTTGAGTTTTGTATTTGGAGCCAACATGTCGAACAACACGGCAGGGAACAGCAGTCTTGTCCTCGCTCAGAAGGCGGTGAAGCAGCTTCGACTGGAGGCTGGAGTCCACAGGATAAAGGTGAGAACAGGTACACACAGGTTCACACACAAATAGACGTACGATACGTGTGCAAGCACACACAACTGGGCACTGAAGAGTCGTTGACCTGCTTGTGAAAATCCATGCGTTTATTTGCGGGGTTTTTTTTTGTCAACAACACTTCTTTCGTACCATTTATGTAGTCAGTGGGATGTATATTACTATTACTAAACATTAGCCATTTTTTCTTGCATAAGTCAGCTCTTAATGATTTCATTATTTTTTTTCTTTGAATTGTGAAACATAGGCCATTGTGAAAATTAAACCTGTATAATAAATTAAGTGATATAAATCCGGTAACTATATAGTATGATTTAAAATAATACTTAAGAATTTTCTAAAAAAATATATACAAAATAAAATTGAAAATCACAGGGCGTACCCCGCCTTTCTCCCATGTTGCTTTTTAGACGAAATAAAATCCATATATCCATATATATGTCCTGCAGGTTTCTCAGGCTGCTGCCGAGCTGAAAAGCTTCTGTCTGCAAAATGCCCACAAAGATCCACTTCTGACTGGCGTGCCCTCCAGCGACAACCCTTTCCGACCTCCCCGGTCATGTGTCCTCTTCTGAGCTGTGAGTGTCCAGCTCACTATCCATGGACTAACGTTAATACAAGCTGAAGCAGAACAAGTTTTGAGTTTAAAATCAGATGAAGTTATTGTTTTCATCATGTGAGTATTCATGTAAAGGAAGAGCAGATGAGACCCTGAGACCTTCAGGTTGAAGAAGCTGTTGCTGAACAGATTAAGCCAATAAATGTGTGTGTTTGTCTGCTGCCACACAATTACCCTCTGTGTGTCGGAGCACAAGACACAGTCCTCCCAGCTAAATGCTCTTTCCTGTCTTTATTTTTAGAAACCAAAAAAACCCACTTGTTGTGATTTCTGTCAAGGTCCAATGGCAAAGAATACATCCAGAAACCAACGTGAACGTGTGGAAAATGACAGCTGTGGACTGTCCACCCGACATTATTGACATCTCTGTTCTTTTGTTGTTCACTTATTAAACTAAATTGTTGTTCTTGGTCACATTCTCATGTTTTCAAATTCATTTTACTGGGAAAAAAAAAAAAAAAAAACCCACCACTTGCATGTCTTGTTGGACATTCACTGTCTGATTTAACACTGCTTTAAAATAATGTCCTTATATGGAGATGAATAGTAACCATAGCAACCACTCAAGTAACACGGGAAAGTCCCAGACTAACAAGAAATACTGAATTAAAATACATTACATAGGAAGAAAAAGTGGTCAACAAAAACTCGTTTTAGCTCTTCATTTATTGTATAAAACAGCAGTCTACAGTTTGTTAGACTTGTTTAGTACAACCACAACTAGAGGGCAAAGCTCCAATATGCAATAAAATACACATTGAGTTTAGACTTATCTTTTGTCATCATGTTGTAATGCACCATAGGGTGATATTGACAGCAGGCAAATAGAGATTTCTAGAAACTGCAGTGCTGATATTCTGCATCCAGTGAGTTGCACTGCTGCCACCTTCAGGTTTGTTCAGTCTCTAAAAACAGACTGATGTCCGATGAATGTTTAAAAAAAAAAAAAGTCATCCCTTCTCAGGTTCCTAGAACTCAAGGCACAGGCCAATTTGGAGTTTCCTGGCTAAGCCTGCTTTGGAGTACATTCAAATGGTTCCTGAACCAAGTGACAGTGCTCACCGCTGTACATTGTGTTGCTATTTTATTTGTTTGTTTTATTTATTATTTCGTTTTATTTTATTTTATTTTATTCGATTTCTGGAGACGTTGAGCGCTGCAAACAGATTCTTCAGCGTGACAGTCACCATGAAGGGATCGATTATCCAAATTGGTCTGGTAAGAAGACAGGCAGAATCATATGACCATGAGACAAAGAGAAGAGGCTGATGTTTGACTGATGACGGTGATGAGATGTGTCAGCAAATGATAGTTTGGTCCATGAGACTGGAAATATGACTTCTTCAACTAAAATAACATTTGAACATTTCGCTAGTTGAGATTTCTATGTGATTCACCAGCTCATCATTGGGCCTCAGGTGGATTCATCTGCAATCATTGCAGGATTTCCTTCTGTTCTTTAACTGTCTCATCTTTTATTCTGTTATCATCTACCCGTTCCTTTCATTTTCATGCATGTGTCTGAATGTCCTTCTCCTTCAAGATGTTTCTGTTGTATTGAATGGACTTTTGCTGGAACTATTGTAATGAATAAACATGTTTTATTTAATTGAAAGCAGTTCTTCAGCGTGGATATTCTCTGGTTTCTTTCTAATGATGAAAAATGTGAACATCTTTGGTTAGTGGACAAGAGCAAACGTCCACCAGAACCAGACCGACCCTGAGTGAAACCTCTCCTCCCAGTGAGGGTTGAGTGAAGACGATCCGGCTGATTCACCCGCTCTTCTCAGGAGATGGAAATCAGTGGCACGAAGGGAATGTGTTTCACTTACTGGCCCGTGTTATCAGACGGGCTTCACACACGCCACAGGTCCTCACCCATTAGGGCATTCAACGCTGGAACAGCCTCTGACCAACATGCACCTGCTGCCTCCTGTGTGTCTGACCTGGATCCTGCTCCACACAGGTAACTGACGCTCACTTGTGTGTGTGTGTGTGTGTGTGCGTGTGATATTGAGAGTTTGTCCAATGTAAAACCTGATGACCAGAGTCATCAGTTTGATTTCTGTCTGCGTGCATACAATTAGAATTCAGGAGAAACACTGGCTAAATCTTCTCTCTGGAACGAATCTCTGACTTCTCTGCCGGCTGCTGTCACCTGACTGTCTGGTGACGTGCACAAGGTTCACCTGTGCCACCTTCACACATACCACATGTTTAGTTGTGCATGGGTTTGACTTCAAATTTCACACACCAGGGCAGATTCTTAGCATGTATGTGTGTGTGTGTGTGTGTGTGTGTGTGTGTGTGTGTGTGTGTGTGTGTGTGTGTGTGTGTGTGTGTGTGTG
>JBBMJM010160321.1:0-10084 GCA_037832705.1 Centriscus cristatus | reverse complement strand
CTTTTTCATATGACTGTATATAGTGCACGTGCTGCCTGAGTCGGCCCCTTATTGTAGAACATACACCTGACTGAGACGGTGACACATTCGTAATGAGCTTTGTTGTGGATCACTGGAGCTGGATGACTGTGTACTGTACTCGACCTGATTTGTTCTTCTGCCTCGACCGCTCCACGAGTGCATGAGGGGGTGGGACAGATGAGGACTATGAGGCAGAGATGAAGTAGGTGCTTCATATTCAACCTTGAAGGAGCATGTTACAGCGCCCAGTCGCTAATCAACAGTTGACTTCTCTGGAATGTTTCTTCTTCTTGATACGCAGTCGCAGTTTGTACTGGATATTCTGCAACTCAAAACGTTTTCAGGATTCAAGTATATCAGACTGTCTTCAGTTATTGTGGACAGCTTTGAGAAATCCTATTTCCATTGACACATTTCATTAGACACAATACAACTATTTCCTATTGAACTGAGATTATATTTTTTTAATTCAGAACTTTTCCATTAGAAACTTTCCATTAGAAATGTATAATTAAGCGAACTTCTCTAATGCAATCCTTAGTTTGGTTTTTAGTGTTATGTAATTGGTCCTGCTCAAAAACGGGCAAGCACCACAAGTGACCAATTTAAATGGGAACTGAGTACAATTCCACTAATGTATGAAGATCACATGAGGAGAACAGTGATTCTGCAGCGGTCAACGTGTTCTCTCCTGTAGACACCAGTTCCTCAAAGATGTCGTCTCTCTCTCTCTCTCTGGTCGTACATGTTTAAATCCTTGAGGTGACTCACGTTGTTAAAGAACATGGACTGGACAACGTCTGTCTTCTAGGCGGTCGTCTACTCCACATGTCATTTCTAATCACATCGGGATGGCAGGTAAAACATAGTGAAACGAAAACGGATTGGAGTGTCCTGACGTTCAGGACGCTGTCGAACGTCCCAGCAGGACATCAATATCTTCTGTCCATGGACAAATAGTTGTATTTTGATACAACTCCTCCATTGGTGCCTTCACTAGGACCCCGGAGCAGATACATTCAGCTCAGCTCGGATGTCGGAGGTGACTGAAATCGGCTGTCACACCTCCAAACCTTTTTCCTCTGCTTAATATTTCATTCTCCTTCACTACCACGGCCACACCGAGGGTTTGTTGGGACTATACGTGCTGTCAATCAAACCAAAATCATTTGGGCTCTGAGGTCGACGATGTTCTGGCAAAAATCTTGTACTTTACACACTTTCTCCCGCAAATTTAAGGTGATGTACCAAGTTAATTACTGAGATTGCATCAGTCTCTTCATTCTCCCGGCAAGAAAGCAAAGATGTGCTCTCTCTAAACGTCAAACTTTTCCTGACTTAATTTCTGCTGTGCCAAGCGTTTTTTAATCTGTTTTCGCTTCTTAATCCCTGACCTTGCCTTTCAGAAAGCACCATTCAGTCAAATGTTTGAAACAACCAGATGAACAAAGTCATTTTTCCATATTAGAAATGAAGTCAGGCAGCATGATGGACAGTGAGTTTCTCCTTCAGCGCAGAGAAGTCGTTGTCATTCACCTTCAATTTATTCCATTTGTCACTTCGAATAGTACAGGATCCGTTCGGTCTGAAAGCCACAGCAGCCCGGAAATCCCTTTCACCTTGCAAACGCCTGAAGAATTGGGTGGACAAATAGCCGACATAGTGAAGAAAATGGGTTTGTTAAATTAAAAGTATGTGAAAATAAGGTTTCCCAATGAAGGGAACAGAAGGAAAACCCTCCAGCCCAAAAGAGAAAAGATACACCGTTCCCTCGATTTTTATTTCCAAGATGAGCTGCAACACAAACGATCCTCTATAAAGTCAAAGAATATCTGACATTTGGCATTTTGAATGATTTCATGCATTTCGTGATTTGCCACCTTTCATGATTTCACACCTCCCCCATGACGCATCCGTCCAGCTGCTCAGGTCGCGTGTGAGGTGCCAACAGTGGTCCGACCCCGATGAACTTAAAAAGCTTTTTAAACAGGTTTGCTCTCTGTTTGGGAATTAGATACTGTGCTTTTCTTTCAAATGTACCACTTGTGATTCAGCTGCTGGCTGGTTCCGATGATTAATGGGAGCTCTCACCACATTTTGGACTGAATGTAAACACACCAGCGGACCTATTTAGTTCATCTCCAGAGTTTTCAATAGACAGCCAAGAGCCAGTCAACGGATGAGGAGAACTTATCGGTTACGGCTAATGTTAGAAAACCCCTGTAAATGATTCAGGTTGTGGGTTATGGGTGAAAGCTTTGTCCTGGGAAACGAAACGGCAACAAAAGTGAATGGTGAGGGGGTCACATGGCTTCTCAGGGTCTATGCTTCAGCCGTAGTAGGTAGAACTCTCACAAACAGGGTTTTGGTGTCCAACGATTTTACTGACGAATCAGCTGACACCTCTGAAAAACACAGATTGACACCAGAGAGTAAGTTACACTTCATTCTATTTGAACGTAAACATTCCAACGACAGGACTGAAGTCTACATCATCAACCACGTATGGTCGCCGTACCCTGGGTGAGTTCCTGGTCCAGGTAGAGTTTGAGGCGTCTGCTGCGGAGGCCGAAAACCTTCGCAGCCTCAGACAGCAGCTGTGAGTGTTCCAGACCATTCTGGCCCACTGGGTTGACCAACAGGAGGGTGCCCACCCCACCTGTCTGACACTCTGGAACAGAGAGGAGAGGTTTTGAAAGGGGCCTGTTCCCTCCTCAGAGGGACTGAACAGACCCTCCGTGGCCATTTGATCAGTTGGTGAATCCAGAGGTTAAACTGAGAGACAGAGCTGACATCGCTGATGCTGACGTGAAAAATAACAGTAAGACCGATCTCACTGGTGTGTGACGGCCACAGATCCTGTTCCATGTTTTCACCGCTGTCAACAACAATTGTGCATGAACTGCTGACAAACGGCCGCGTTGTGAGTCAGACTGTGATCGGGACGTGCAGCTGAACAGGGCTCAAACTAACACGGACTGGACGCGTCGCTGTGGCTGTGAGTTGCTCTTCTCACCAGCGGGCTGTGCGTTGCAGAGCAGGAGATTGATGTAAGGACACAGCAGGGCGTTGGTGGCGGGGGCCGAGCCCAGGGAGGAGGAGTCGGCCGCCACTGACAGAGTTTGACCGCTCAGAGCTTGCAGGTCCGTTTTATCGGTCAGCTCTGTGATGAGGCCGACAAACAGGAACACGGAAGAAAACAGCTGAGTGTTTCTGACGCTGCAGATGAGACGAGTGTTTCGGGGGTCAAACAAGGTCTCACCAGAGGTGCCAGTGAAGAATCGGAGCGTGGCGTTATTGGCTCCAAAGATGCTGCTGCACACTCTCCTCAGCTTGTCCAAGTCTAATCTGTTATCGCCTTTTGGGTTCTCGAGCAGCACCACCCCCTCTGAACAAGGGACCAGTCAGACAGGATTAGGTCCACAGCCAATCAGATTACAGCAAACAACAACAGTTCATTGGCAGTTGTGACAGTTATTGGACACGTGGCGCAATTCACAGACAGATTTGGGTGTGCTACCTTGTTCTTTGTTGTTGACGTTCACTCTGAGGTTAACATAGCTGCAAGCTGGTCCATTGAACGGAGCCCGAGGGCCTGAGGACCCCTTTACGATGGCCAACTCCAGGTCAGAGCCCTTCAGCTACAGACGAGGAACAAAAGAAGAAGAAACAACGTGTGAATGAAGGTTACAATAAGACTTCAAAACACACACAAACATGGTGTGCTGTTGATTGAACCCATTTGCTGTCAGCCAACATCGCAATCCTCAACAATGGCTATTTTTTATTATTTTGGAGATTAATAAAGTATGTATACATCTATATATAGACTATTTAAAAGAAGGACTAAAACTAACAATAATAACAAAGACACAGACAGAGACACAAACAAATACAGTTTAGTGGAAAACACATGTTATTCTTGATTATAATTACTGATTTTATCAACATGCTGTTTACAGAAATAATATTGCAGACACTGGAATCTTCAAAAACAGTTTTTCCCCAACAAGAGATTATACTTGTAGCCAGCACCACCACAACAACATCTTAATCCTCTTTCCTAAAGTGTCTTTAATATTCAAATCAAGTAGAAAGCAGCAGTGAGAGAGCAGTCAGAGAACGAATGAAGAATGTGGAAAAGAAGAAAAAAGCATATGACCAATGAATCCACAACAAATATTTAAGAAGGGAATTGTTGTCTTCTACCAGCATATTTTACAAACAGTGCTGATAATCATACCTGAGTCTTTTCCTCGATGATGACACTCGCCGTCTTGGGCACAGGAAAGGACATGAGCGGCGCTTTAGTTGTTGCCAGGATAAAGTCAGTGTGAGCCTGGATCACAGAGTCCAAGTACTCCCCCTCTGGCTGACAGCGGTAGTACACCGTTATCTCGTCGGACGGCACCAAATGGCCCTGAGAGCACAGTGTGACGAGCAGTCGTTTAATTTATTACCACAAATAAATTGGTGGAGCATTTTTCTCAATCGACGATGAGTTGCTTTTTTTTTTTCAGAGGGCTAAAAGACATTACGAGCCATAAAGAAAAGCTGTTAACGATCTCCTCAGTTTCTTTTGAGAAAGTAATTCCAGTTTCACGGGAGGCAGTATTTTCACCTGCAGGACGGGAGCAGGACGAGGTAAATAAAATCGCACATGCAATCAGGACAAATACGGACAGAGGGGTGGAGGATGATTTCATTGGAGGACAGCTCATCTATTTTGCCCCACAACTCTTCTCTAACCTTGACCCGTTCAAACACATTGACTGCATCTTCATCTGTCACGCACGCACGCTCACACACGCACGCACTCCAATTGCAGCGTGTGGCTCAAGGGCACAGGAATAACGGCAGCCTGATACAGAGGCGCAGCCATGAGGGGAGGTTTATAGGCTTTGCCTGCCAAGTCAAGGTAGTGACCCCACCCCGAAGGGGTTACAGCAGTGTATCGTAGCACCTGCATAGTGGAAGCTGACCCACCCCTCCCACCCACACACCCCCACACAAGCATCCTAGCAAATGCTTGAGAAAGACACGTGCACACCCACAAACTACCAACAAACATGTCAATGAACTGTTGAAAAATTAACTCTCATCCCCCAGGGTGGAAAATTCCTACAAGATCTCAGTTTGAAATAACTGGAGGAATTTCTCCTGGCTGGGAGCCAGCACACGCCACTGCTATAGGGAGATGGAAAAAACTGTTTGTTTCTCGTGAAAACAAGAGCCTGTTGGCTAATCCGACTTTACTCCCCAGACCACTTCAAAGCTCCAACATTAGAATCTGAAAGGGGCCAGACTGTAATTAAGCTTCTATTAAGCCTGCCTTATGATGGAGAAACCTCTAACTGCGACGCTGCAATGGAAAGATTTCAAAACTGCCCTGATAAAATTAGCATGAGACATAAAGAGGAAGGGAGAGGAGGGGGATAAAAGGGAACCAAATATGGAAAAGAAAAAAATATAGAGCTACTAAATTGTAATATCTTGTGCCGAGTTGGAATTTGTCAGGTGAATGTGAAAGTTTGTTTGTTTGTCCATTACGCCATTAATTAATTCATCCTTTCAAATTTCAGTCTGTTATATCCCTCCTGGAGCCGAAGACCCCAAACTCTCCTCCTAACAACAATCAATACAAATCTTCTTTCCGCTGTACTTGAAATCTGGTGGTGTGGTGTGTGTGTAGGATGACAAACCCAATCAGAAAGGAGCTGTGGCTCCATTGGCCAAGAAGCCCAACTTCGTTCTCTGTTCATAAATGCTCATACATCAATTTTACTGTCATACATTGATTTCCCATCAGCTTCAGAAAGCATCTGCTGTGTTTCTAAATCACTCCTCCCCGGATGCGTATGGAAAGATGCTGTCACTATTCACTATGACACAAGTCATTATGCACTGGATTGCTAAATTCACAAGTTGAGTGTTACGTGTCGTGTTCTTCCAGAGCGGGTCCAGGTCCTGTAAATAACTGCCCCACCTTCTTGCGTAGTTTCTGAATGCGGTTGATGACTTCTCTGGCGACGCCTTCGTCCACCATGGACTGATCTGGGGTGACATCTAACAGTACCAGGACCTAAAGCAGAACATCAAGAAGCTTCATCATCAACGGTCCAAAAACAAGAAGGACAGAAATGTCAAACACTTCAATAACTGACCAGATGTTGTTGTTGATTTTTTTTTTTTTTTTTTTACAGACAAGGCTGAATAATGTTGAATATCAATTTATAGCTACAGCTAATAGCTATCTCTGCATTTTTTTATGTCGCTTCAGAAAACATACAGAACCCTCATGTACTGGTGTTACCATTGTATATACATGCATATATACAATATTAAATGATATTCATATTAAATTCTATCACAGACACAAGGAGGGAGAGCGACAGCAGCGTGACAGTAAAACATACACAAGCTGCAGAGAAGCCCGACTACACGAGGGAGAAAAGAAAGGCCGACAGATGGGTGGTGGAGAGCCAGTGTGAGCTATCGGGAACAACAGAGAATTAAAAAGCCAGCTCAGTAAACTGGTATTAAGGTGCAGCCGTGTGGTGTGTATACGGTTGGAGGAGCAATGATTTGAGATGGCCTGTGGGAAACGCATACGTGCTGGGTTTCACTTAGGCGTGAAATGATTTCCTACATCACATTCAATGGCTGAGGCACATAAATACCTGAACAGTACATACAGCTCGATGCCAGTGTATTTATAGTTCTAGATGTGACAACACAGCAGGTTGTACTCTCATCTATACAGTCGTAAACTGGCTGTGAAGAGAGGGTGGGGGGGACTGCGGCGGGCAGCATGTGGAGTATGTGTGTATGTACTGTGTGTATATGACAAAACATGTCAGGAACAGGAAGGCACACGATGGAGCATTTGAAAATAGACCAACAATTGAGATTGTTGCTCCTTTTGAAGAAGCTACTGCAAGTCGGATTTTTATTTTGGCCATATAGTTCATTTTTTGTGATAGTGTTTTGTTTATCCTTTTTGTCTTATTGCTGTTTTGTTTGAAATGAATGAACTAAACTGCATGTAAATGTTGCATCATAAGAGCTTCTATGCTCTGGTTCGTCTGTTTATTGCTGATAGTTATTGACAAATAAAGGAAATACAGCTGAGTTGTGAGTCTATTGGAAAAGTCATTTGTATGACAAATTACACTTTTAATCTAAGGGTGTGGGAGGAGCCCGGGGACCCCATATGGGGACCCCGTACGGAGCCACTGTGTGGCGGAGGAGCCTGAATGAGGCTGTACGTGGGGCTCCGGTAGGGGACTCCTGGTGGACTGGGGGACTTCAACGCACACGTGGGCAATGGGAGGAACACCCTCCCTCCCCGAACTGAAACTGAGCAGTGCTTTGATGTTGGATTTCTTCACTCGTCGTGAATTGTCCATAACGAACACACTGTTCAAACTAAGGATGCTGGATGGACACATGGATCTGACAGTGTACAAGAGATTACATGGTACCACCAAACTGATTCCATTCCATCCTCAGAGGGTGTTGGACCCAATTGCTTGGCAAGCCATCCACATATTGTCAGTGTACTTAACAACAGTACAAAGGCACTAAACATGAATCTGTCCAGTGTGAAGTATACTGTCGTCATTGGTTCCTCTGCTGAGCACAACGTTCTCTCCCACTTGCAATCTACAGAGACACATTCAATTCAGCCTGACCCCCTGTAACCTTCATATAATTTCTCATGGAACGCCCACGTTTCTGGGACAATAAAGATAAATATTGATGTTTTTTGCCATAAAAACACAGAAACGGTCCCTGTTAAAGGCCAGTCACCGACATCAGCAATGGCAGAGACCACTCCAATCTCTGTCCTCAGGAAGGCGCCTATTGCTTCTATAGACGAGGTATAAAGATGCATGACACCATTTGATTGCATTGTACCCCCCCCGCCCCCGACACACACACACACACACACCAAAATAGCACATATGAAGTTGGTGCTACTGCTGTGTCAAGGTTTTGAAACCAGATTTTTCACAGTGTTAAGTATCATATTTTCTCTTGACATTGCAATATAAGTAGATGAATGGAAGTCTTTGTCCTGGTGCTCGTGCTTGTATCTACAGACGATTCATGTCAAACTTTGCATGCATTTACATGCATACTGTGTGTAAAAAGCACACCTGTGAGTCAGAGTGAGCTTCGTACTGTGCAGCTGCAGAGTCGGAGCTCTGGTTAAAGGTGTACATCAGTCTCAGGTCCTCTTCGTGAAGCTCATGGCCGTCTACCACGATGGAACCTGAACAACAACAATAACAACAACAACAACACATGGATAATGTCAGTTACTGCTGCTGACATAGCAAACACTGTTCAGTACTGGTGTGCACGTAAAAAAAAAACAGTAAAAAAAAAAACATGTACAACTTAGAATGGTTGGCTGGGTGATTCAGCAGGAAGCAAATAAATATTTCAAAAACATTTCCATATTCATATACGATAAAGCTTGGACTACCATCCCGCTTTTCATGCCCATTACGATAAAATCAATGCAGTGAAAATGACACTGGGTTGTAGAAACACGTTTGCTTCATCCCTATTCAATGTGAATCTCAGCGATTCAATTTGAATCATGCGAGAGTACTTTTAGGAAGATCCTTTGAAGGGCAGCCATTAAAACAAAACAGGTGCATTCTCGTGACTTTTCATTTTAGGTTTGGGGTCTGCAGCCTTCTTGACCACCCATGCAGGTTTTAAACAGCACAGCAGGTTTGTTACCTGTATGTAGGAATGTGTATCACCTTTGCCAGTGGCAGCAATTACCCAAGTCTGTGTTCTGACTAAAAACCATGACTGGGTTCTCGTCTTCTCTTCACTTCTCGACACCCAGAGGCTGGGTGAAACAGTCACTCCACTTCTCTCTAATCCTACATTTCCACACTTTGATTTCTTGCATCCCTCCCTACTTCTCTGCTCTTATCCACATTCTCTCCTTGCCACTTTTATGTCCTGCGAAAACAATGGGATCAAAGTTACAGGTGAAGAGTAAAGGGGGTTTCAATCAGCCACTGTGAACCCACAGTCCGTTTCTGGACTAACTGGCAGCATTCAAGTCTAAATGGATGCAAGGACTTTGAGTAATGAATTCTGCAGCTAGAAATAGCTTAAGAGGTTAAAAGTAGGCTCTTGACGGAATGTGAGCTGGTGGTTTGTCCATGAACAGCTTATTTTAATGCAGAGACAGAAGTATACGATCCAGTAGCTGACTGATCACTATCAGATACCAAACGTTTGCTTTTACTCCACCTTTTTATTGCTCTGCACAAATACTTGCAGACCTTCATCAATGATCTGTTGAAGAATCGTTGTCTTCTTAACTTGAGACCCTAATCACAAGGTCAGGAAACTGTTTCCTTGGTGCGCATTTTCATCTGTGTCTCTCTACCGCAGCTATCTCTTTCCTTCCAACACCAATCTTCCCTTCCTCCAACTGGCTTGGCTTCCAACATCCAAGTGATTGGAAATGTGAGGTTCCCACAGCCGAGCTGACCTGCACAGCCTCCCTCCCAAGAGACTCAGGGGAGCTCTTGTCGCCTTACTGTAATTGGACAGACAAGATACCTTGCGCTGCTTTGATCCATCCTTGAGCTCTGATTACAGTTTCACAGGGGCTAAGGTTGACTGATTTTCTGTCTGTGGCATTTCACCACAACATATATACACACACACACAGTAGATTATATGTGTATATGTATGTTTGCAAAAAGGTAACATGAACAGGTACTATGCACATTTCCTGTGTTATTTGCACGTAACCTGAACACACGATTAGTTTGCAACCCGTCCTTGTGGGTTGTACGGGATAGGGCAGTTAGCTAGCTAGCTACTGTATATGTCGGACCTTTGTACATTACCTGAAAGCATGGGTAGTTTGCAACCCATCCTGACAGGTTGTATGGAAACAAATCAGGTTATTGCGGCACATTGCCCGTGAAAGATAAATTTATACACACACACACACACACACACACACACACACACACACACACACACACACAGAGTGAGTGATGAATCGCCTCACCAC
>JBBMJM010160268.1:0-10086 GCA_037832705.1 Centriscus cristatus | reverse complement strand
TCATGATTAAGGCAGTTGTGGAGATCTTTTTCTTTTCCCTCTTCTCCACTGTTTCACTTCATTACCTGGGCAGTATTACAGCTGGATTGGGTAGTTTATTCAACACAAATTGCATTTCAACTTTAATGGTGTATGAGCAAAGTTTTTTTTTCCCTTCACCTTGGATGTAGACAAAGGCACTGGATTCCTGGAGCCCATCCTGGGTCTTCAGCCGAGCCGTGTAAACCCCTTCATGCTCCTTGTACACGGCCTTTAAAGTGATGGAGGCTGTGTTCTCTGTTGTCTTAATGTCTGCAGTGTCAGACTGATGCAGCTGGATGCCTAAACAAGGAGCAAACATTAAAAATAGCTCAGAACATCCTTTTATTATTATTATTTTTTTAAAGTTTGAATAGAACATACCATCTCTGAACCAACTGACTTCCTGACATGGCAGCAGAGCTGAAGTAAAACGACACTGCAGGATGAGGCCGTCGCCTTCCTTCACCCACTTTGGACTTAAGGTGGTGCCGAACTGTGCCCACTCCTGCCCAAGCTGCAGGGCTTCGAGAGTGAGGAGGAGTGATATGTAGGTGAATGAAGAAGAGAAGGGACAAGCAGAATAAATGTAGAATACATATGAAAAATACACTCGCGATCACTGCACGACACCATTGCTGGTGCGAAGATAGAGTTGTAGTAAAACGTGCCATGCATATAATCCAGACGGGGATAATTGAAGTTGGATTTTCCTACGAAAGGAAAGAAGCATGACAGATAAGATGAGAGGAGTCAGGAGGTGGATAATGAGCATGAGGTCAAAGGCAGCGGGAGAAATTCTGTGGGTTTGCGATCGTAAGAGGGCTCATTCCTGTATCTCCTCATTTGTTCCCACATCAGTCGCACATCAGGACAATCCTCATGTTTACAGGACACATACATGTATATCTGGGTTGTACCCACATCCTCATGATAAATCAGTGGTCAACCGATTCTATTTGTGTATGAGAGTGTTGTGAATCGCACCGTTTGAAATCCTAAAAGAGGAAAAACACGGTGATCCCCTGTTATGATGTAAGTAACGTCATCTTGTCCCGCTCGCTCCGGTTACGGGTCGCGGTTGTGCTTGATGCTGATCCCAACTGTCGATGGGTGAAGCTCATCACAGGGCCACATGAAGAACGGACAACCATTCACACTCACATTCACGCCTACAGACAATTTAGAGTGACCAATTAACCTCAGCACGCTGTTGGAGGTGGGAGATTCTCATGCCTGTTATTTATTTTGATGCCAACACATGGGAAAAGAAAAAAATGGGCTGAAATTATAGAAAAAAAAAAAAGAAAATAGAAGGGCTGTTTTCTGCAGACTGAAAAATAGAAGTGACAAAATCGTGCTGTCTCCCGGAGAGCGCAGGAGCAAAGTGCGGCCAAAAACGGATTCCACTGGAGGAGATAACCTCACCAGAATCCAGCCATGTGAACATTTTTTCATTTTTTTGTAAAGAGAACAGTTCCTGACAAGCTTTTCCTATGGCACCCTGCACTTCTTCTCACTTGTCAAAGCACTGGAGCAGTACAATCTAAAAGTGACAGATATGTGCACACGTCAAATCTCATTCCCGCGGATGAATCTGAGCCGAGTGATTTTATTTTATGATGACACTGTTCTGCTTCTTCATCACAGAGCTATCACAGGAGTGTGTGTACCCTCATTAAAAACCACTGCGTCTGTCTGTGTCCCATCCGTCAACGCTTCGCTCAGCACAGTGATGTTTACGATAAATCTCCAGTGGCCGCGGTTCCTATTACACACACACACAATAAATATCTTGTATTTTGTTACATTTGTAAGTTCTAGGGCGGCAGAATGTGAGTGTGAATGTCCTTCAGTTTGACTCGTGCAGGGTGCACCAGAGCTGGGTGGAGCATCCTTCAACGAGACAGTAGAATTCGTATCGCCGCCTCAAGAGTCTCTCGCTCTCTGTTCTTTTACTCTTTTACTTCCATAAAAAGCCACAAACCTAACAGTGAGTTCACCATCCCGTCCATTCTTTATGTTTTTGTGTCATGTACAAAGGTTTGGTTTGAGCACCAGTGTTGTGAAACACTGCGTCGGAGCCTGGTTCAGATACGCCCTGTGATTGTGACTGTGTTTCAGAGTCATTGACTCCGCTGACCTAGTTCCAAAACGCTTCTGTGTCCAAGGGACCTCGTAAGTCAGGAAAACATGCAATTGAAAAGAAACATCACGTCACGATACATGACGAACACATGTCCATGTTCGAAGACGTTCCGTAACGCTGCAGTTTACAAAAGTGGCCACCAGGTGTCACCACAAAGGTGCATTTGTCAATTGCTTCGGGGCCTCGGCACACTGCCTCAAACGCTTCAGAGCTGCACTTTGACCTTTGAATAGTGTTTGACACAAACAGCAAGTCAAGTTGAGTTGAGGAGGAGGTGTGTAGTTGTGGAGAAGTCGCAGTAGAGGCGTTACACCGGGTGACGGGTGAATCTGTTTTGGAAACACCATCAACTCCCAGGTTGTCTCTGGAATGAAGTATGCGTGTGATTTGGAAGGAGGTGCTTCTCTTCCAGTAGCAAACACTCAACAAGCAGTGATACTTTCCACCCACAAATCCACTGCCGCACAGGAAGAGACATGAGAAACAGCCCTCTGCTGGTTTTCAATCCACCCATCACTCCCCCGATGGTTTCCAGTGTGCGCGGCGGGCAGAGTGTTGGCAAAGAGGGAGCGAGCGACTTCAAAAGGTGGAAGAGAAAATGAAAGAGGGCACATTTCATCACACCTCAGTGTGGAGCTTACCGGGAGCCTGTGAGAGTGCTGAACCTGCCACGGCTCCTTGATATGCTGATTCACAGAGTGGCAGAGCAGGAGTGACGGGAGTGGGGAGGGAGGGTCCGAGATGGAGATGGAAAGAAAGACATCGTGAGAAATGGAGAGATGGTGAGATCAGCACACAAATAAATCCAGGCTATGCCACATTTATGCATGTCACATATAATATTCCCTTTAACCTATTTTTAACCATCACAGAAAGCCTGTGATATGTAGATAGGCAAGAAGAAGTGTCTCATTAAAGCACTGGCCATCTAATTTATATAAAAATAAATTGGGATCCTGCCAGGCGCTGACGCTATTTCAGCAGCGACAGTCATTTAAAACGGTGCAAAAAAAAAAAAGGGAAAAAAAAGAAATAAAAGAGAAATCAGCATTAGTTGACGGTTCAGCAATGGAACAGAAGGCCGTGATAGATGTTTTGACCGTTAGCGCCTCTGTCGATTTTCATTCATTATGCATGAAGGCTGCAACAAAGTCTGTTGGCGGAAGAAAAGGACAAAAACTTTGTTGACGTTGGGTGTTCTCTGAAAAGGCGATACGTCTGCCTTGAGCAACAGGTTAATTAGCGCCCACATGACTATTGTTTCTGTTGCTGAGTCACATGTTAATTGTGCAAAAGTGTTTTCTTATGACAGCACTGTCGCCGAAACATTTCATTACATTACCCTCACTGGGGCGTAGTGCTATTGTGTTGCACGTGTTATAATTTCACTTTCTCATCTCCACTGCGCGTCTACCTGCTACCTCTCCCTTGTTTGTGGGTGTCACATGAGCTATGATGCTGAAAGTTCCTCCTGGATGAATAAGGCATATGTAAATGATTTAATTAGCGGACATGTCGTGAACGTATCGTGAGGGAAACTTGATCTTCATTCTTTGACAGAGACTTGTGAAACCACCGCGGACAAGGTGAAAAATTCTCTTCAAAGGTGCAGTCGAGACTTTTCGGTATTCTGAGGAGCCTTCATGTTTCATTTTTTATTTTGAACAACTTCTCCTGTTGCTGTAGTGTGGGCCGCTGTGCACACACGGTATCCACAGCGATGAGGCACCGGGCTAAGTCACTATGGCAACAATTAAGCTGGATTTATGCTTCTGCATTGAGCTGAGATGGCCCCTGTGCAGATGCCCTCCGCCATGGTGCATCTGTCTGTCTGTGTAGCTTATCAGTCGTTCCACACTACGATACAAAATATAAGATAAATAAAATGTCTTTGTGTAGTTATTAGTGACTTGTTTTTAATTTTCATTATGCCAGAAATACGCTTTAACTCAGCTAACTTTAGCTTTGCTTACCTTTGTCTTCACTTTAAGGTCACACTTAATACCGCTTGTATTATTAAAACACGCAGCAGGCTGAGTGGAAATGAAAGTGTCATTCATCAGTGTGTTATTGTGTTCAGACCTTGAATGAAACAGTACAGCTACTCACAGTTCACCACGAGCGCTCCAAAGGTCATCGCCTCACCAAAAGAACTCTTGGCCACTACTTTATATTCACCAGCGTCATTGGGACAGCACCTAGGCAGGATACAGGATGCGATTCAGGGACAATGATCAGCTGCATTGATCCGGGGATGTTCTGTGATTGATCTACCGTCTGATCTCCAAGCAATGAAGACCACATGTTTGTTGAATGGTGTAGTTCCATGGTGTTTTGGACACTTGCAGAGGCACGCCGTCTTTATGCCTGTTGAGAAAACACATGTGAACGTTTGACATTTTGTCTCTTGTCTATCAAACAACAACAGACAGGACACATTTGGGCGCTCCAGGCTCCCGCAGCCTGATTGCCGATGCATATGTTTCACTAATGAAACGTTACGCGGGCAGAATGCGGAATAGCAAAAGGTCTTTTCATCTTTCATCCTTTCTCCGGCTGTACGTTTGTGAAGAGCAGCTCATTCTGCGCGATGCGTCCCATATGGGACGGAGAAACCTGTGAGCTGCGGGTCGTCTGGAGCTGAGCTTAAGTTCATGAATACTAAACGCAAACAGGCTTTTCATCATCCAGTCTCTTCTGCAGCGAAGGAATCAAGGTCAGTACTTTGGCACATTGCCTGAATTAAAACTGGTAATTTCATATTAATATAATGAGCCGTATTCCTCTCAGGGCTCCGAATTGTAGAGTCACGACACTTGTTTTAATGCAACGACTACTTGTTACTAATGGACGTCGGGTCTGAGTGTATGTTTGGTCATTTGCATGTAAGGATCACTCACCTACCTCCTACACTTGTGCTTTGCGTGATCAAATAAATGGTGGTTCACCATATCGTGCATGAATTATACATTTATTTATGCACACAGCAGTGGTGGGACAAATCAAATCTCTTTTTTTTTTTTTCATTTTTTTCACGTTTGCTTTCCCTCCATCCATCAGCCGCGTTTTTCTCTGACGGCCCAACGTGACTCTACATCATCTAACCGACAGATTGATTTACCACGTCTGTCAGCACAGAGCACCGCACGCAAACAGATGATTGGACAGACGGATCAATGGCAGGTGATTGCAGATTGATAGTTTGGAATTCACGGTGACTGGGGAAGATTTCTAGAGGGCCGAGAGGAACGGAATGACGCAGAGTTCTCACCACGTGACCTTTGGGGGTGGACAGCCCTCGACGACACAGGAGAATCTGACTGTCATGCCCTCCCAGACAGTGTGAGCTCTCAGGGGAATGGGGAAGTCTGGAGCCCTCTGACGCAGATGCTCCAGGTACTTCATGTGCTCAGAAGCGTTTATTTCTGCCTGAAGCACAAATAGATCCAAATAATTAACAAAGACAGAAGAAGAAGAAGAAGAAGAAGAAGAAGACATTCCTATATCCATCACTTATATTATTCAGCAAGCAGCTTCCCAACAGAACACACAAAAACACAAAAACTAAAAACACGTCCTTCCTCTGTGACTGAAAACCTATGTCTTTGTCCCGAAACCTATAATCTTATCTGAGACGCTACCTGCTTGCGGTACGCCATCTTGTCCGCTCGTACGCGGAGCGCATACCGATTCCGGATCACAGCCATCTCCATTTTCTCCAGCTCATTTCCAAACATTGTCCACTTGTCTCTGTGATAGTCCTCATCAGCAGCGAGAGTTTCCTTCAGGATTTCCCTGGCGGAGCACAGCACAAAGGAACTCAATTACTCGTTGGGTAATTGTATTTTCGGGATAATCCCTGGCAAGCGATACAGAAAGCAGATGCACAACAGATACTGTACTGGCAGTTTTCTCATTTCCAAGTTCTTATCCAAACTTTTCCCACTCTTCCGTCACATGCGTAGGAGGAGTTTTTTACGCAGATCAAAAGGCAGAAGTTTGTTTCATTGAAACGACGAAGGGTTCAACATTTTGCCTGTCTTGTGGGGTGAAACCTGACGTGCCCTCCTCCCCCTTCCTGCGCCTCCTGCCCCTCTCACCTATGCCCAACATATATATATCCAATTACCGCCACCATCAGACTGAAATAGTGACATTTCAGTCCAAATAAGAAATAAACAAATAAGAAAAGATGCCAGCACTAGATTAAATTGCTCCAACAGATACGGTGGAACAGCAGCTGAGGCAAATATTTTCAAAATAACCCTGATCCCCATGAGAGGAGCTAACAGGAATAGAGACAGGAGTTCACAAAGGTCTGATGTTGACCCCGCATCAAACAGGGACTTCTATCCCATCCATTAACAGACCAACGCTCGCTTCGTGTTACTTGACAGTTTGCTATTTAAAAGAAACCCCTCAGAGATGAGCTCCATGGTTCGCGGCTCCGTCATATTCCTCACACAGGTTCAAAGACTTCTGAAAGGTTGATCTTTTATGAGTGCAACATCAGGCCTCGCTGCCACTGCTGATTCACATCACTCCGCAGGGCTGGAGAACTCACAAAATCCACCCCCACACATCCCCCCTCCCCGAAAAGATTCCTCAGGTGCGGACAGCTCAAAGCCTCCTTGACTTGACCCCTTGATCACTCTGCTTGTCTTGGAGATGACTGAGTGAGTTGAGTCATCCGTCCAGGATCTGTTGCTCTCTGGGTTCATTGTAAACTCTTTTCAGCACAGACATACTTTATTCATCTTATTTGGAGATACATATATATATAGATTCACTTTTTTTGTTGAATCATATCAGACATTCAGCACTCAGCTATTTTTTTCCCGATGATGAATTTGTCTTCATGTGTCTTAACTCAAACCTGCTGTTAAGATAAATGACAGGGGGTCTCTGAGGGAAGTTTCACAATGAGACGTAATTAGACACTTGCCTGAAGTGGATGGTTATGTTTTCGCTGTGGGTGCCACGTTTTCCGACAGTGGGGGTGTAAAGTTTGGAAGCCCCCAGGGGCCCCTACAGCGTAGTCCAGAGGCCATTACCTACCTTTGCTGTTTACATGCTGAGGCTCCATTATTTCTGCGCAGAGAGATTTATACACACTCCAACACGCCAAACTCAATATTTAAAATTCAGGGTCATAATTCTCTCCTCCCGTATTGCCAGAGGGTTGAGAATCCTGAGCTATCCTTTGATTGACACCCCCCCTGGGCCTAATTATTTGAACACGTAATTCCAGCTCACATCGCTTTACAAACAGACGAAGAGACAAGAGCTCACCGCGGTGTTTGCAAATAGGGCCGATTGTGACTCGTCACCAGATCATGCAGAATGACACAAAAATACGTAGGATAATTCAGCGGAATGCAGACGCAGCATAAATGAAAATGTAAATCCGTGCATACGCAGATTATGCAGACGTTCTTACACTCCTCACACATCCAGGTGCCCGCAGTGTTTTTGACTTTTACTGTCGGTTTTTAATCTGTGTCCTTTTAAGCCGCGAGGGATGAACCACGGGAACGCACCAAGCTAGTCGAACAGGAGGATTTCTCGCCTAATTATTGTTCCAAACGGATATTTTGATGATGAGCACTGATGCAAAGAACAGCAAACGCCCTCCCACCAAGACAAACCAGTCACGCATGAGTCAGCTGCATAAATCAGAGGGAACGGATAGGATGAAAACAAAGCAACATGCAGTTGGAGACAAGTACTATTCATTTTGCACAAATCAAAACAAAGGCCTGTCTTCTGTCCAGCAATCGCATATCCATCCGTCAGAGCTTTCGATCCGTCCGTCCGACCTTCCTCTCTGATCAGTATGCAAATGAGTTACAGTGGAGGATTGTCCTTCTGAAGGAGATGGGCTTGCAGGAGGTAGGAGGGTTCACAGGTGGTGAATCAGAGCTGAAGACGTTAGCAGAAAGGACGGATAGACTTGCTTGACGAGGGTGGTTTCGGGTGGTGGCAAAAGACGAGGGCAGCGAACGAGGAGCCAACTTGGCAAGAGCCCATTGCTGCAGCTGAGGCTCATCACTGTCAGATGGGTTTTGTCTTTCGAGAGCGTGTAACCTTAACAACTTCCGCCCCTCTTCACTCCAGCGTCACCCGTTACGTCTTTGGAAACATATCGTGACCCCCCCCCTGCCTGTGCATCCATTTACTGCCGCCAGCCGCTCGCCAGGCGAAACTCTTCACTTTTCACGGCTTGAAAGTATACGGTGTCGGTTAATTTTAGAACTGATGGACGAGATCTGCATTTCAAATCCTTCTTGACACAGAAAGCCTGTACGCTTCCGCATAGATTTTGAGAGCGGAAAGAAATAGAGTGTCTGGATGAGAAAGAATCACAACAGGACAAGGTGCCCTTACAGGAGAAGAGAACATATGGGGGGGAAAAAATTAATTGAGCAGATGCGGCGATGTACTTTCCATCTTCTTGTTCTCAGCAACAGAAAGCTCCTTAACTCTGGGAATTATTTTTAGATCTACACCTTGTCTCTGTGACATCTGAGCGGTAATCCTGTCCTGCCTACGTTATAATAAGACACTTAAAAGTAAAATGTGGCTCCTGCGAGTCATCAGCCGAATCCTCTCTGATCCCGGTTCGCTGTGAGCCTCAGAGGTGAGGTGTGTATTTTCTGTGGCAAAATTTGGAATCCTGCATTCACAGTTCTGTTGCAATTAGTTTATGAGTCTATTAAACATATAATCTTAGGTTTTCTTTAGCCCGCGGTGTTTCTACAACAGGCTGGAACATTAGCGATGCCGATCTCGGCTCACTGTCTGTTTACTGATGAACAGGTTGGTCCAGATACATTGTCTGGTGACGAGAAGGATCTGAAGACTCACTCAGGATGTGATAGGTGATGGCCATTGAAGCCCTTATGAATGCTCAGAATGTGAGTCGTGATTCCAATTGCTGCAGTTCGTGACCAGTAGGGAGCACCAGAGCCTGTAGCCATTAAACTGCTAAAAGCTACATGCTCTATTAGCTTAGATTATTTATACTAATTCCCTGATGTACAATGTAATATCATATGAGGGTTTTTAACGTTCATTTGAATGATGTAATGGTAGTGTTGGTTTAAATCGGCCTGACAACCAGATAAAGTGAGAGGATCCATCCTCCGAGGTTCCGCTGTGTGACTCAGTTGAATCATCACAGCTTATTTGCCTCTGAATGATGGGACATGTCCCCAGCTGGCCTTTTACAGTTGGATGGAAGTGAAGCGCCTTGATTTCCGATGTTTATTGAGACGCTGTGTGTGTGCGTGTGTGTGTGTGTGTGCATAAAAGGAGTTCTTGCTGTAATGCCTCGCAGGGCAAAGCACCAGTTTGACTCACTCCATGTTTAAAGGCAGACGGGATACGATTGCCGATGGAGAGGTTAATTTTGATGACACGCACAGGAAGGAAGTCATGAAATGGCGACTTGCTCATAGTCTTTGGTTCCGCATAAGAGAAAGAACCATATCCACTGTTGTCTTAGTGAACCCACTGAAAATCATGTTTAAGTTTGCCCTCTGGTTTTATTGATCCACGGCTGGAAATCACTTTGAATAATATGTCCAACGATCTAAATGGGTCCTTTTTTACTGATTGTATTGTCAACAAGGAGTTGAAGCCTCTCTATTATATTTGATCCATCCAATTATCTATATCGATGGGAAGTAACTCCTAAGATTTCAAATTTAATGCCGAAACAATGAGACACATTTCTCGAGTTGACTGAAATGATCAAGCTGATCCGATCGAAGGGGTATGTATCATATTGACAGCATATTTTATCCATATTTGCCAGTTTTTGCAGATGATCATCAATTCTTGGGGTGGCAGCGTGCTGCAGCCAGTTCCAGCTGGCGGGGAGGATACATCGTGAATCACATGGGACGAAATCCAGA